>JAKNSH010377110.1:0-12151 GCA_027790015.1 Cymbopogon flexuosus
GCTCAAAACATTCGTCTCGTAAAGTACAACCAAACTGTGCAATTAGTTTTTGATTTTATCTACATTTAGTACTCCATATATGTGCCGATATTTTGATGTGATGGAAAATTTTTTTTTCATAGTAAATTTTGGGGGAAATTTTAGGAACTAAACAAGGCCCGACCTGTAGCGCGCATGCATGCCACCGTCACGGCGTCAACCGTTCAGTATGCCGGGGCCTTGCCGGCGGTGGCCAGGCTGATCATTGTCGTTGGCTAGCCCTAGATAGACCCAACTGTAAAGCGTGAGCGCTTGCTGCTTCTGCGTGCGTGCATGCATGCGCGTCCAAGAAAAGGGCGCGCGCGCGCGCAGCGAGTGCAGTGCAGTGCAGTGGACATATGCGTAGGCCTGCCGCCGGCCGGTGCATGCATGAGACGGACCGTGCGACGGACGGTGGCACTGGTGCTGCTGGCGCCATCGAAAGAAAAAGAGAGATCTCGATCGACCGACACAGCTTGTTTTGTAATAAGTCAAACTCTTCTAATCTACTCACACTCAAAAGTATCCTAAGAAGATCAAAGGCAATTTAAACAAGTTGTATTTGTCCTCGACATGATTGAAGTCAAGTAGCATGATCAAAATATGGATAGATTGAGCAGAAGGAAGACAGCTTGACACGCCACAGCAGCACCTGAATTGGCTAGGCCGATTCCAGGAATCGGCTAAACCAGGTCAGTCGGCTAGGCTGACTTCGCCTCTGTCGGCTGGCCCTGTGATAATCGGCTAAGCCGACTCCTGGAATCAGCTAAACCGACTATGGCCTGGAAACCGACTTTGATAGGTTTCGCAACAGTTATGAGTAAGGAAACTTGAAGATCACGATCTGTGGTTTCCTACTAGGATAAGACCACCGTACCCCCTCTCTCTACATATATCAGAGGATCACGGCCGATTAAAGTACCACCTACCAATCGATCAAAAACAAACCTTAAACTCCTATCTTCTACCTTTAAACCTTCTAATTTGTTGTCCGGCAAGTATCTCGACGAGATTTGTTGACTTCCTGGGTGGCCTTGCTGGTCCTAGGAGATCCTTCACGTGTTTCCTCCTGACAGATCCTTCCAAAGGTGGTTCAGGTGTTTTTTTTTCAGCCAAGAACGGGCTCTACATCGGCTCTACCGATCTCTAGATTGATTTTACCGGTTATGCTGCGTCTCTTGCTGCGTGTAGGTTGATTTGCAACCTCTTAGGCGTCCAAGACCCTGCTGGTGTGTTGACTAGACTTCAATATTGACTCCAACCGTTATACATCACAAATATGATTAATTTTTATACACACTTAGTCAAGTTACAAATTTTTAAGTGTAAATACTGCATTCAGCCTTCCTAGCGGCTAGATATGGCTGTAGCTGATAGCCCTATACTAGCTCGTACTAGCTCCTTCCGAGCGCCATCCATGGAGATGCAGACATGATTCGGCTCGGCTTTCGGGGCGCATGCATGCAGTGGCCTGCGCCCGCGCATGCACGATGCCTAGCTCGATCATCGCTCGGCCTAGTATGTCGTCATCAATCATGGATCGTCCTCTTGCCTGCATCCCAACTGCGGAAGGCCGGCCGGCCGGAAGCAAGAGAGCAGTGTAAGACATCAATCATGGCCGTGTTCATGTACTAGGTAGTACGTAGCTTCGTTTGCCCGATCTCAAAGACAACCAGTTTAGCGGAGACGTGCCGGCGTCGCGTGGGATGTGGAAACCACAAGGATTTCAGATCCACATATATCCAACGGCCGATGAAGAACCACCACTTTTCATTCAAAAAATCTTGACCATTTGGTTTCGCTGATCGAGTCCATTTTATGTGGTCGATGCTTGGTAACGTGGCAATGTATTTTTTTCTCCCGTTGCTCCTTTTTTTTTTCTTTGCCAACAAGGCTATGAGAAAAAAAAAAAAGAGGAAAAGGGTTATAGCAGAATACTTTGATCACGCAGAATAGTACACAAGCTACGTTATATTTTGTCACTGGAATTGGATTTTTTGTTTTTGAGCCAAAAGAGGTAACCAAGTTGCCACGTCGCTTTGTCACTCGGCTCAAGGGCTAGCTAGCAATGGAAACGGTTGCCACGCCGACGATAACAACGCTTCTCCGTACATTGCCAACAAGGCAATGGATCTAGTACAACGCATATATATTGATAAATAATGCAAAAGTCATCTCCAGTCAACATCAAATCTCACGCACATATATATATAGAAACCGCAAGTAGCGACCACGCGAATAACGTAAGGATCTAGCAGCAGCGTCGGTGAGTCGACGACGACGTCTATCACTACTATCTTAAAGCATATATAGGTACTAGCTAGTAGCATGCATGCTACTGTTTATGTGGCCAATGTGCATGCATACACTCCCGGCCGGTTGAAAGCAGAAAGAGCTTCCGCTTTTTTTATTATTTTTTATATTTTTTACGTCGCCACGTCAGGTATAGAATATCATATCACTGGCTTTTCGAATGTCGGTCTCCGCTCCATTCTTTAGTACCACAAGAATTGTATTCTTTGCAACAAACCACATGGTAGTCTAGCTCAGCTCCTCTGATAATAACCTAAGTATCCACTCCGTATATCAGCTCAGCCAAACAGAACTCGAGTCCGATCTTTGAGAACTACTCCTACTCCTAGCAGCTAGAAGGCCCGCAAAACTGTCATTTGAAGCTTCAATTCACTTATATATACTATAATGATGAACTTGGACTCCAGTTTTTCTTGGCAGAAAATTTTGTATGTGAAAATATGAGTGGCTTTTCCAAAAAAAAAAAAAAAAAAAACCTAACCTTAGGCGGTGTCAATTTAGAATGCTAGCAAGTGCTGTTCAATAAAAGCAATTTTAGCTCCCTCCCATGTCCAAGTTTGAGTCTTGAGATATCAATTTATCATCATACATGTGAGGAGAGTGTTAAAGTATAAGTGGGTTCTCATTAGCTTAGAGGTTGTTTCGTTGGCAGCTAACTTCTTTTTTTCTCTGTACCCCATATTATATAGATTTTTTTTTGATTATTACACTGTACAACACAGACGCTCACCACACGCACGCATGCACTCCTCAACAAGCAGAAACAAAACCACAATTATAGCAAAGTGTAGCATAAAGGCGAACTAAATATATACTTGTACCACTTTTTAGCAATAACTCATACTCGAACCCCTATTAGCTAGTGGATCCAAATAGTCTCATTAGTATATCTAAGTACGCCACCCCTAGGCCTTGTTTAGTTCCCTGGAATTGGGGTAAGAAACACTGTATCAGAATTCCTGTAGCATTTCGTTTGTATTTGGTAAAAATTGTTCAAACTTTGACTAACTAGGCTCAAAATGTTCGTCTCGCAAAGTACAGCAAAACTGTGCAATTAGTTTTTGATTTCATCTACATTTAGTACTCCATGCATTTGCCGATATTTTGATGTGATGGGAATAGGAATTCTGTACAGTGAATCCTGCACGCCGAATTGGCGATCTAAACAAGGCCCTAGTGCTAAATAAAAGTGGTTGCAGGGCCACCTGAGAATTTGTCCTAACGTGCATCGTGTGCTCTGCTGTGCTTGGTGACCGAAAATACCACTGTTACATGCGACCGCTTATACTTGTGGTAATGTTTTCCACGCTGTGCTAGTCCAAGGCGATCGAATCCATCCGGTGCATGACAATACAATCATGGGCTCGGCAGCTGCAGGGCTGCGTTACAGCGAGCGCAGCGAATGGAATGCAGATGCAGCGCTGCCGGCCGGACGCATCCAGTCCAATCACAATCAAAATCAGACGCTTGACATGACAGAGTGAATGAAACCTGGTACTCCAACAGGATCAGATTCGCAGCCGCATGTGCCGTAGTGCCCGTGCTCGTGCCTCCCAGTGTCCCAGGAACGTGTACGGGGTACGGGCTGGCCAGGTGGTGGTGGTGAATTTGTTATTCCTTCTCTTCCAAAGAAAGTGTTAGAAAGTGGAATTCTGAATTTCTATAGCACTTTTATTTGTATTTGACAAATATTGTCTAATTATGGATTAACTAGGCTCAAAAGATTCGTCTCGTGATTTAGAACCAAACTGTATAATTAGTTATTTTTTTACCTATATTTAATGTTCCATGCATGCGGCTAAAGATTGATGTGATGGTGATGTAATGGGAAATTTCAATTTCAACCTGGGGAAAAGAACAAGGCCTGGCGCGGATCGATCGTAGAATGTCTCCGTGTCTGCTGCCTGGACACTGGACAGTCCGGACCGATCACAGCAAAGCACACCACACATCAGATTGCAGGAGTAGTACACGTTTTAGCGAGCGAAAGCAAAATTCTCCAGCGAGTGGGAGTACGTACGTAGTAACTGAGAGATTCGAGGGAGGACGCGTGCCTGTCCCGCTTTTCCCTTCCTCGCATCGCAACGCACACCGGTTGGCGCGGCTGTGAGAGAGCGAAGCAGAACCAGGAACCGGACCGATAAAAAGGACGCGTCTCTTTTGGCAAAGCAATTCTCAAAGCGTGGAAGAAAAAGGAATTTGCCTGCTCAAAGCCCGGTGTTTTGCCTGCTCAAACCTGTAAGAGAGCCAAAAGTAGGTTGCCAGCGCGCGCGCGATCGAGAGAATTTGGTTTTGGACTGCATCACATCACACGCTGCTTGTCGTTGTCGATCGCGCGCACAGTCACGGTCACGGTCACACGGAGCCTCTCCTTCCCCTGTCCCCAATACATGGCACGTACGGCCAACAAAAGCGAAACGAAACGAAACGCCGAGCGAGGGCTTCAGCCATGTTGCCGCCGGCGCCGGCTACCTGCAATGCATGCCGCGTGCGCTTGGGGGCCGGGGCTCATCAGGCTCACCCTCCACTCCATATGGACGGCGTGCGCACGGGGAGCTTGGGCGGCGGCGGCGGCTGCTGCTGCTGGGAAGCCGAGAGCACACCGGCCCGCCGTGCTCTCGGCTCATCCGCCGGCAAATTTCTACAATTCTACTGTTGTAAAAAAACACAAGTAAATTTCTACCACCGGCCGGCCGGCCTGCTCGTTTGAACTTGCGTGCTCCCGCTGTTTCAGTTATTCGCTGCAGTGGTCTACTGCAGCAGCTGCAGCGAGCAGGAAGCCTTTACGTGTCCGGGACCGGGATGACGTCGATTTCGAAAGGTGTGGTGCAAAGCATTCATCGTGTGCTTTCTGCTAGCCGGCCGTAACAAAATTTACTGCAACCACTTACCACCAGCTGCAGCGACCGCGATGACTTTCACACGCTTCCATTGTCCAAAATTTACTGCAACCACTTACCACCAGGTGGAGAATGGAGATGCGAACAGAATGCACACCCATGCACTGCATGATTCCATAACAAGCTAAGTACCCATCCTGTTTCAAAATTATCATTTCCTAACAATTACCCATCCTGTCTCAAATTGCAAGTTGTTCTGAACTTTTTAGATACTAAACAAAATACTTTGTATATAGACGCATAGCAAAAGATATATATGTAGGAGTACCAAGAAAAGCCTGAACAAATTGCAAATTTGACACATATGAATTTCATATATAGGAGTTCCGACTATGACATTGTAGAAATTACAAAATTGTGTTGTTTCAAAGTTTTCTTATTAGCCTTGTTTAAATCCCTACAACTAATAGTTAGCTGCTAAATTAGTAGAAGTCATATTTAGATCCTGTGCTGATAAGCCTAGCTAACGTCTTACCTAACACTCAGTTGATAAGAAGCTATTGGTTGGTCTCTCCTATCTAACACAACTGATAGTTAGTAGGCTGAATTCTAGTCAGAAAATACAGGTACATATATATGCATTTGTCCTGAGTCAGTCCTTTAACCTAATTTGAGTATCTTTGACCATTGATATATGAAATTACTTCTCATAGTGAATGCATAAATATTATTTTGTCAAATATACATTTTTTTAAAAAATGATGGTCAAAGATAGACAAGTTGGACTTAGGACAAAACTAATACAATATGTAAAAAAATAGAGAAAATATTTATTATGTATCATAAAAGTTAGTACTTATATAAATTTTGATGATACTTAAAATTATTTGGTTCCTAAGAAAAAGATCTACGAGAATTATATTGTTTTTTTAGGACGGAGGGTTACATTCTTATAGATATTTTTAGGCAAATAAAGTGTCACTTTGTAGACCGTTTTGATGCCCATATTAAACTTTCGATTGGAAGAAGTATAGTATTGTGGGAGAAACAAATCTAGTTGGAAGCACCAAGTTGGAATATTTGTAGAAAACTAAAAGAAATTGCCATATTAGGGAGACAATATTCTGCGGCTATGTGAAAGTTGTATGATTGAGAAGTGGTTCTGAGTTGTATATCGAGTATGGGATTCAAAGTTTAGACCCCATGTTTTGGGTCCCGGTCATATTTCCATTCTTCTAATCTTTTTTTTTTTTTGCAAGGGTTCTTTTCCTCTATATGAATATTGGTTTGTTTATATATCAATTTTTTAATAAAAATTTCGAATTTACTCATGGAAAATTGTGGAAGTTCAAGAAAAAGATAATAGATACATTTACCAACGTGTAAAATTGGGAAAACATGGAAACCGAAGGATGAATGTAAACTCCTGTAAAATTTGCCTTCATCATCGTATTTGCACTTTGTTCATTTCATAGTGATAGAAGAAAGAAATCAAGTATAAATATGAAATCTTTACTGTTCAAATAATTTCCTCTTGCGTTGATAAATAGGTACATGTATGTTTGCAAAATGAAATATGAAGTCCACGCCACACACTGGCGGTTGAATTTGTACATATGTTTTCACGCGGCATCTGGCCGTTGTTTGTAACGGGAAGAATCGGACCCATCCATGCATAACAAACAAGGGCATTTGCAAGCGAGCATACAAAGAACATAAATATCCAGCTCATGCCACGTCTCCATCCACACAATCGTCCATCCAAGTGCCGAAATGAGCCACCCTGTGACTGTGATGCTGATCCATCCCCAGCTCCTCCAAATTTGGCTTCCCAAACACCCACCTCGCTGTCCAGCAACCTCCAGCAGCCCCCCAGCTGCTCTCACTCATCACTCATCAGCTGCCGCCAGCAAAGCAATCTCTCTCTCTCTCTCTCTCTCTCTCTCGTCTCTCTCTGCACACGGAGGAGAGGCAGCGAGAGGGACAGCGAGTGGCACTCATCACAAGTCCACAAGAGAGAAGAGAAGAGACTCCAGTCTCTCTCTCTCTCCTCGATCGCCAAATCCTAGTCTTATCATCATCGTGTCTTGCTGCCTCCGTTGTGCCTCCTGCGCTGCGCTCGGAGCTCGATTCCACACTCCCGAGGGGGAAAAAGAAAGCTCGAGAAAGCTTCGAGCTTTGCCTCCCCCGTCCCCGTCCCCCACAACCCTCCTGCTAAAATGTGATGTTGCCATCCATCCGAATCCGATTGCTTCTAGTTGTTTAGTCCCCCACTGCTTCTCCTCCCCGCTCCTCCTGGGTCAGTGTCCGTCCATCCCTGGCCACCACTTCGTCTGCTCTCCATCCATCCCCATGCCGCCGCCGCCGCCAGCTTCTCCACTCTTTTGACTGTGTTTCTTTTTGTGTTTCTTGTCTTCCTAGTTATGGGCTCCGGCAAGGTGGATGGACGCGCATTGTCGGACGCGGAGCAGCAGCAGTAGCGGCGCCCAAGGAGAAGCAGGCGAGGGATCTGGATCCGAGGCACCATCACCGGGCTCCTCACGGCGGCGACGGCGGCGGAGAAGGAGGAGGAGGTGGAGGAGCGCAGCAAGAAGCAGATGAGCAGCAGCAGCGGCACCACCACCACCGGCTGCTGCAGCTCCACCAGCAGCAAGTGCAGCAGGACCAAGACCCGCCCCCTGTCCCCCTCTTCCAGCTCCAGCACCTGCAGGCCGCGGCGGCCGTGAGGCAGCGGGGTGGCTTGTCCGCCGAGTATGCCCTTCTCGCGCCCATGGGTGACGCCGGCCAGACTCACTCCCACCACCACCACCACGGCTTCCAGCCGCAGCTCCTGTCCTTCGGGGGAGTCGGCCAGCACCACGTGCACCAGTTCACGGCGCAGGCGACGCCGCCCGCTGCGTCCCACTCCTCGCGTTCGCGGGGAGGAGCGGCGGGCGCGGGCGGCGAGCTCGTCGTGGCCGCCACGTCCGCGTCGCACTCGCGCGTGAGGGGCGGCGCCGGTGGCGGCGGGGAGATCGTGGCCGTGCAGGGAGGCCACATTGTGCGCTCCACGGGGCGCAAGGACCGCCACAGCAAGGTGTGCACGGCGCGCGGGCCGCGGGACCGGCGCGTGCGCCTGTCGGCGCACACCGCCATCCAGTTCTACGACGTGCAGGACCGGCTGGGGTACGACCGCCCCAGCAAGGCCGTCGACTGGCTCATCAAGAACGCCAAGGACGCCATCGACAAGCTCGAGACGCTGCCCGCGTGGCAGCCCACAGCCAATGCCGCCGCGCCTCCGTCCTCCTCGACGCACCCGGACTCCGGCGAGAACTCCGACGACCAGGCGCAGGCCATCACCGTCGCGCACACGGCCTTCGACTTCCCCGGCGCTGGTGGAGCCGGCGGCGGCAGCGGCGCGGGCTTCCTTCCGGCGTCGCTCGACTCGGACTCCATCGCGGACACGATCAAGTCGTTCTTCCCCATGGCTGGCACGGCTGGCGGCGAGGCGTCTTCGTCCACGGCGGCCGCGCAGTCGTCGGCCATGGGCTTCCAAAGCTACACGCCTGACCTCCTGTCGCGCACCGGCAGCCACAGCCAGGAGCTCCGGCTGTCGCTGCAGTCCCTCCCAGACCCCATGTTCCACCACCAGCACCAGGACCGGTCGCAACAAGGACACGGCGGCAATGGCTCCGCGCAGCAGGCGCTCTTCCCCGGCGCCGCCAGCTACTCGTTCAGCGGCGGCGCCATGTGGGCCGAGCAGGCGCAGAGCCAGCGCATGATGCCGTGGAACGTGCCCGACCCAGGCGGCGGCGGGAGCACTGGCGGCTACCTGTTCAACGTGTCGCAGCAGGCGGCGCACATGCAGGCGGCGGCGCTTGGCGGCCAGAGCCAGTTCTTCTTCCAGAGGGGACCCCTTCAGTCCAGTAACCAGCCCTCCGAGCGAGGATGGCCGGAGACCGTCGAAGCCGACAACCCGATGCAGCAGCAGCATGGTGGCGGGCTCAGCCCCACCGTGTTCGCGCCCGGCATCGGCTTCTCCGGGATCCGCATCCCCACCAGGATACAGGGCGACGAGGAGCACAACGGCGGCAGCGGCAATGGCGACAAGCCGCCGCCGCCGTCTGTGTCCTCGGCTTCTCACAACTGACAGCAGCAGTGGAGCACAGATTACTCCACCCACCACCAACCACCATGAGCATTGAGCAATACACCATGTATCAGTATCAGTAGCGTCATCGTCAGCTCCTCAACATGCACCCTTGTAAGAATTCTCTCGTAATTCTTCGTTCTACTAGCACTGTACTCCCACTACTACTAAAGGACTGCTGTTTCTTGGACTGAATTTCTGATGCAATTTTCTATCCCCAATTCCATTTCAGGTAGCTATAATTTGCTGCTTCTTCCTATATGGTCCAGAATGGATGATTGCAACAAGGAGGAGCAAGGTTGGGAGCTAAGCACTCTTTCAGCTAGTTGGTTGGTCGGTCGGTCGGTTTTCTAGATCTCTTTGCTGCTTGTGTCGATGGTTTTTGTTTCAAGAACTCACTCGGAGTTTCTTCTTAGAAATTAGGCCTGTGAGAATGCAGCACATTGGCTTGATCGATGTATGTGATGGCTTGTTTGCTGCATTACGGTAGGTTTAGTTGATGGATGTTCTACTAGTTGCTGTTTCTTTTGCACTTGCTCTTGTTTGTGATGCATGAATGGTTAATGTGCTTCCTCCTGGGGTTCAGGAGGTAAGCAGCAGTGCCAGTAGATGTTGTTGTTGATTAACCTGATAATTAAGCGGATGGGGACAGGAGTCTTTTCTTTCGTTCTTAATTTCTTTGCTGTGATTGGCATTTGAAACAGATTGAGCCTGCCTGCCCTAAGATCCGCTCCACGTTTTGTTTAACATTTTAAAATTATTATGTACATCTAGGATGGTACCAATCTCTTACCTGATGCAGCCTATTAGAAGTATGAGTATCTTATCTTGGCTTTGTTCTTGCTGAACCATTGTTTGGGAGTGAGAAATTAAAGACCTCAAAGGCATCAGTGCATCACAAGAGTAGGATTTGGAGCACACTTTAAGCCTCTTTTTTTATTAAGGAGAAACAAAAAACCACAAAGCTTTGCAGGAGTATTGCATGGCCTCACGCTAAGCAGTGTACTAGTGCTAGTTTTCCCACCAGCTAGGCCTCGTTTTTTTAGGTTAGAATTGAAGATGTTAGAATTCGAACTCCTATAGCATATTTGTTTGTATTTGATAAATATTGTCCAATCATAGAATAATTAGGCTTAAAAAATTCGTCTTGTGATTTAGAACGAAACTGTGTAAATAGTTATTTTTTTATTTATATTTAATGCTCCATGTATGATTGATGTGATGGTGATGTGATTGTGAGAGAGTTAGAAAATTTGGAAGATAACAAGGCCCTAATCCAGCATGTGATTGGTTTGTTCTCTTGCGCTGCCGCTGCTGCTGTAGCAGGACACTGCAGGAGGACGCAGCGACAGCAGTAGCGACAGCAGCTGCTGCAGCTTTCTTGTGCCATCCATGATCTCTAACATCACTGGGCACGGCAAGAATGACACAAAGGAAAAGGTTTTGTGTCTCTTTGCGTGTCATTAGTACAGGATCTGGCGCCTCTTCTGCGTGTCATTAGCGCAGTACACATGCGGCCATCGGCGGCACAGTACATTGCCCCCGGCTTTTTAACCATTTTACCTCAGGCCGGCCGTAGCCTGCTCTTGCCTGCCTGTGCCTGTCTGGCTGATGCAGCACAACTCACTCCTTTGTGAAACAGATGCCAGCATGATTCTACCTCCTCAGCCCGGCCCTCTCTAGGCTTCCACACATTGGACACTCCTTTGTCTGCTGCCCTGCCCTGTCCTGTCGCTGTTTTAACTTTTACTAGCTGGTAGTAGTAGTTTTTAGCTGTGGGGATGATGCATGGGTGATGATGAGAGGCACGTCATCTAGTTCTTGGAGGAGCCCGGGGCTGGGGCCTCTCCTCTAGGAGTCGGCCGCCATAGATGAGAGGCTTTGCTTGCATGCTTGCATTGCGGCATGGAATGAGCTACCGACACTTTGTACACCCCATGATGCCATTCACAACACTGATCAGTGCGTAAGTGGTTAGCACAAAGAACATACAGTACTTTACAGGCTTCAGCATGGCCCGGCAGCTACGTTGTGAAATTGTGATTTTGTCCCCACTATAGAGAATATGTATATGTAGGATATATAAAGACTCGTTTTGTTTTACTTATATATACGGATATGCCATGCAAGTTAATAAGGTTATATGCATCAATATGCATGTGAATCAAACCCATGTCCCGCATTGAGTTTGGACCAATAAATGTGAGTAACTGAGTACCCTCAACCAAATTTCTAAGTATGTTGTGTTGTATTAAGCCTCATGGGCTGATTATATAGAGTATATAGCACTAACACCTCACGTGGTTACACAATATGGTACTATTCTTATTTATTCTAACATATATTACGTGCAGAAAAACACTTCCCAACTTAGTGCGTTCAAAGTGTTATAACTTGACTTTTGTATTCACTATTTGGAGTAGAAAAATTTATATTGAAAATTAGTCGATCTAGAACACGGAGGTGAGAGAAAATGATTGAAATTGTATGTATGCATGTCTTTATTTATATTCAAAAGCTTCGTCACTTGAAATGATAAGCTTTCGATTCAAAACTTGAAATTAGTAATTAACCCCATGTATGAAAAAAAAATACGTCAGTCAAATATGAGAAGTTAAATGCTCGAGCCTCTTAACTGAAAGGATATATCAAGATCAAGTGTTATCTTTAAAATGATGCACTACATTTGAGTTATTGTTGAACCTTCATTAAAAGGGTAAAGTACATTTTTCAACCTCCAACTTGCACTGAAGTTCGATTTTCAACCTTCAACTATGAAACCAGACAACATACACCCTCCAACTTTCAATACCGGTCAAATTTGGACCTCCACTGGTTTCAAAAGTGGTTT
>JAKNSH010377213.1:0-10647 GCA_027790015.1 Cymbopogon flexuosus
CGACCAAGAGGAGAGGAGAGCGTTTCCTCACCTGCCATCGTCTTCCTCCCTCCTCTTTCTTCTTTCTTCTCGTTTCTGGACTAGACTAGACTTGGCTTTGTTACCTTGGACTCCCCTCTCCTCTCCGGCTCTCCTCTCCAACTCTCCTCTTCTCTTCTCTTCTGGTGTGCGTGCGTGCGTGCGTGCTTCTGCTAGCTTGTCCAATCGCCGCGGCCAGAGCCTCCGCGCACGCTACCGGAGGGAGAGGATTCCAGCGCCGTCGAGCAACGGGACTCTAGCGCGCCGCCCGACAGGCCGACCACTAGTAGACGCTGCTGCCTCCTTCCTCCACCGGCTCGGCATCCATCTCGGGGGACGGGACCAAGACGTAGAGAGATCCATCATCTGCCGAATTGCTTGCAGCTTCAGGCACCTGCACCGTACCGTACCATTGGGATTCCGATCCCAGGATCGCTCTCGCTCCTCATCCAATCCAATTCACACGATTCCGATTGGACTGGATTGGATTTCAACTACCCTTCAGCTTCACCCCGCGTGCACAGGCGGCTAGCTCCTGCCGCCAACCGCAGCCGGCCCACCGCCGCCCTCCCTAGGCCAGGAGATCCTTCGCCGGCGACGAGCACCTACCAGGTATACTTTGCCTGCCTGCGCACTCCTTCTCTTCACTTCTTCTATGAATTCGGATCTGATCTAGTAGTAGTAATTTACAAGCGAATTGTATGCCTTTGTTTTTCCCCCTTTTTGATTGATCATCACAATTGATTGACCCATAACCCACCAATTCCAGCTGACCAACCGCAAGGGCATGTGACAAGCTGCCGCCTGCCTTTGCCGCAGGCAATGTGCTCCGACATGTCAGATCAGCACCACCACCACCACGCAACCAGGTATTTCAATTCTCTCCTCTTGCGTTGAGCTTAATCAATCCTCAGCCTCCTCCTATGTTTTGGCCCACGTTGCAACCAATTCATCAGAAATTTACTTTAGTATTACTTTGCTTGCTTCCATGTTCAACTTTCCTTCCCTCCTCAATCAGGCCCATGTTATGTTATTATGCAGCAATCTGTTTCTCTTAAGCATAAGTCCCTTTTCCTGGAAATGAGGACAAGTTTTGCACTGCTTGAATCTGAGTCAATTATTCACCTACCCACACTCTATGCCATGTCAACACTGAATTGGGATCTTTTTGTTTCTTTGGCTGCCAACAACTAGCTAAACCTGTACAACTTTAGTTTTTGATTGACAATACAGTATAAAGCACATAGATATATGTATGGAGGCCCCCATCCTCATCCTTTCCCTTTTTGCCCAACACAACAGGGAGGATGCACCAGATGCTAATGGTTACCATCGCAGTCCCCATGGTGCGGAGCAGAGTCAGTCTGCGGATGCCGATAAGCATATAAATCATCTCTCCACAGATGACAATCCTCCCTCCAGCGCTTCAGGCCACCGACACGGTCGTATCAGCCGCCATGCATCCACATCTTCTGTTGATGACCGCTCCGTCAAGTCTGGTGACGATTCTGATGGGGCGGAGAGCACCAATGGCAGAAGCAGTAATACGGAGACCTCATTTCTTGAAAATGAGACCATCTGGATACCACCTCAAGCGGCGGATAAGGAGGATGAGGCCCAGAGTTTTGCTACAAGCATCGCTTATGATGACGATGATGATGATTACAGCGACGGGATAAAGTGGGGCCAGTCAAGTTTCCCATCCCCTGGTAAGCAGCATGACACAAACACTAGCAATCATAGGGAGGAACGAGAAAAGGCGATGCTAGAAGCTATGAATGGCCAGCTGAAGATACTTGTCAGCCGGTTTCTCGCATCTGCTGGCATTCCGTCTTCCAACGAAGAGGGCAGCGATAGCTGGCTTGACATTGTCACCTCCCTGTCATGGGAAGCAGCACTGCTTATCAAACCTGATGGTAGCATGGGAAAGGAAATGGACCCTGGCTCTTACATCAAAGTCAAATGCGTAGCATCTGGTACTCGCCGGCAAAGGTGAAGCAAAAATTTGTCTTCAACTGTTTCTTCTCAATGAATAGGGTTTCTGTTTATGTTTCAAACTATATCTGTTCACCTGTGGCAATGTTGGTTTGGTTGCAGTGAGGTGATCAAGGGGTTAGTCTTCAAGAAGAACGCTGCTCATAAGCACATGCCTACAAGTTGCCACAATCCTAGGCTTCTACTTCTCAAAGGAGTCCTTGGGCATTCTGATGTCGGCTTGTCATCATTTAGTTCAATGGATCAGGTTAGATGCTACATATTTATATATGTATGCAAATGATAAACCTCAGCTTCTGTTTTTTTTTTCATGGTAAATAATACCTTCTATTTTCTATGCCTCTAACAACCAGGAAAAGGATCTGTTGGAGAGAGCTATTGGTAAAATGATGGAGATATGCAATCCCAATGTTGTTCTGGTCGAGAAAACAGTTTCACGAAACATTCAAGAACTTCTTCTGAAAGAAGGTGTCACGCTATTTCTTGATATGAAACTCAACCGGCTACAAAGAATTGCACGCTGTACAGGCTCTCCCATAATATCGTTTTCAGAAGTTTTGGATAAACCAAAGCTGAAGCAATGTGACTACTTTCATATTGAAAAATTTATTGAGGAGCACAACAACGCCAGTGAGGGTGGAAAGATGACATCTAAAACATTAATGTTCTTGGAAGGCTTTCCACGTCCACTCGGTTGCACGGTATGTTCATGTTCATTGTATACTGGAAATAATCTATTCCATGGGCACTAATGCCATTTTATTGAATAAGTAGCAATCCCCAAACTGATTGGCATTCCATACCTCTTGGATTAATATTTACAGTGTGGTTTTCTTTCTTTTTCAGATACTTCTAAAAGGGGCAAACAGTGAAGAATTGAAGAAAGTCAAACAAGTAATGCATTTTACGGTCTTTGCAGCATATCACTTGATCCTTGAAACATCTTTCTTTGAAGATCAAAGGGTTTTTCTAAATGATAAAAGTACCCTGAAAGAAACTTCTATTACTGCTACAGAAGGGACATCACCAACTGCTTATGATGTTGCTGCTCTTAGTGGTGCTATCCCTAGCTTTCCTTCACATGATGACTCTCCAGCACTTAGATTGTTCCATGCCACTTCTAATAGCTATGCTGATGTGAACAAACCTTTGACATCTCCAAGAAATGTGGACGCATTCAGTCCAGTATCCAGCAGCTCTGCAAATGACCTTGAACAAGGTGCAAGTATCAGGCTCAGTAATACTGATAGGTTGACATTACCAGTCCAAGGGCCACTAAGGAAATTGTTCGCTGACATGCTACACCAGAATATTTACTTACCTGTTACATCATTGCAAGAGGCAAATGATAGTAGGAAGGAAGTCAAGGCTGAATCCGGTCAGGAAACTGTTAGTATTAGTAATGGTTTCCATAGGCCAAAGATAGAAGAGTCTGGGGTTTCCATTGAAAATGGGGAGTCCATAAATGATGCCCAGAAACAAGACAGTACTCAAGCAATAATGCGAAGAGGTTCTTCTATAAGTGGTAAAATTGGAGAATCACCTGTTATGGAAGAAAATGGGGCACATAGTACTACAAGTATCGTTATCAAAGAGAAATACGTTGACGACGATCAAGCTGATGATGCACTTGATTCTCACAGCATACTGATTTTGATGTCTAGCCAGTGCACGGAAAAGCAGGTTATCTGTGAACAAAGCCATTTAACCCGTATAAAATACTATGGGAGTTTTGATGTGTCCTTGGGGCGATATTTGCAAGACATTCTGCAGAATCAGGTGACACTTTCTTAACCTTTTAGTTTTTTGTTCTTACATGAAATATCTGTGTTTTGTGTTTGTAATACAATTTGACTCAGTTGCTGAAGGCTCAGCTTTTAATGTTTCCCTCGCAGAAACTGAGTTGCTCCTCATGTGGAGAGCCTCCAGAGTCCCACATGTACTCCTACACGCACCGAAATGGAAATTTGACCGTTCTAGTGAAACGTCTGGTGCCCCAACACCATTTGCCTGGTGAATCCGAAGGAAAAATATGGATGTGGACTAGATGCTCAAGATGTGATCACGAACATGGGGAATCCAAACCAACTCCAAGAGTACTAATATCGGCTGAAGCACGCAACCTCTCATTTGGGAAATTCCTGGAACTCAGTTTTTCGAGCCACTCTGCAGCAAGAAGGTTATCCATATGTGGACATTTGGTCAACAGAGATTGCTTGCGCTTTTTTGGGTAAACTTCCTGCTAGCCATTAGGCTTTCATAGTTTCATATAAAAATTCCATGAAAACTACCTTTTGGCAGTTTGGTGATGAATATTTCCTCTTTCTTACTAATTTCAGGTTGGGCTCTAAAGTTGCTATGTTCCGGTACTCATCAGTTGAAATTTACAGTACCTGCAAACCGCAACCTACTCTCCAGTTCGTCAACCCCATCAGACAGGATTGGTTTGAAGGACAAAGGAGAAATGTATGGTTCATTCTCTTGACTGTTTTGTTCATTAATTATCTTCAGTTATTGTACAATGGTGCTTGACACTTATGCTCCATCTTTCAAGGTTCATGCTAAAGGTATGGTGCTTTTCTCTGGAGTTGCAAGATTTCTACAAAACTTGAAGAATGAAAATCCTGATGTAATAACATTAGCAATCAATTGTGGCCTCACACTCCCTGTTAAGGACTTCACTGAACTAGAGGAGTTGCTTATAAAAGAAAAGGCCCAGTTTGAGGTGGGTATATGCATTCTATTGTCCTTAATATTTGTTCTGTTTATTATTGTTGATTGAATTTTTATATCTGTGTCTGCATTGTCCTGCAGAATTCTGTGGACAAGGCCACTGATCAAAATGGGATACCATCGTCATCTGTTCATGAACTATTGAATATAAATTGGTACTATCAGGACCTTCTACTTGAGCTTTACATTTGGGATCGCCGTCTACATCAATTATTCTATTGTAAATCTGTCCAATTAGAAAGTGTTGCTAATTACAAGAATTCTACTGATACTGTTGATGGGATCTATGGTGAGAACTCTGTTATTGATAAGAAAATCAGTGAATTTACATATGAAAAGAATACAATAGCTTTGGGGGTAGCCAGTACCACGGAGTCTACAAGTAACAAACTTGATCATCAATCAGATGATGCTGCAGCACCATTGCTTGATGAAAGCCAGGAAGCTGGGCACTCAGAACTTCCTTGCAATGGAGGTAGTAAAGCTGAAGAATCTCCCATTGCTGATGGTCAAATAAAGGTAGATGGCACATTAGAAAATGCAAATGATCCTTGTTTCAAAATATCCAATGATAAGGAGGTCCAGGTCAGTGATACAGTAGCAGATCCAATATCCATGGAACAGGAGCCTTGTAGCACTCCCCGACAGTTGAAATATCCTTATTGGGATGAAAGGGAAAGGTGGATTTGGAATTCAATTTCTGAGTCTCAATTGGCTTACAGGAATGATATTCAAATTGGATATTTGGAAAAATTTGAGCTCATTAACAATTATTTGCCACATTATCTTCCTCCCTTGTTTGAACAACATGACGAGGCATACACTCCGCAGTTTGCGGTAGGTCCAGGTGGTAATATTTTGTGCATAATGGAAGATGAGATATCCAGCATAATAGCTCGTGCTCTTGCCATGTCTGATGAACGCCGCCATTTGATAGATTTAAAATTTGAGAATGGAATGGATCATTCCAAGGGAGAGCATGCTAAAGCAATGGAGAAATCTTTTAGTTTTCTGTCTGAAAGTTCTTTCAGCTCATCCCCATGGTCATCCACAGATTCTGAAGCAAGCTTGTCATCTCTGTCTTCATTTTCATCTGATGACTTTTCTGGTTATGATAGCTCATCTTTATTATCCCCGATGCATCCAGAAATCACTGTGAACGGGAAAGTAACTCTCAAAGACAAATATTCAGTCACTGTTGTATATGACAATCAATTCTTTGCGCTTCGAAAAAAGTGTTGCCCATCCGAGCTTGCATATATTACTTCCTTAAGCCGCTGTAAGAAGTGGAATGCTCAAGGTGGAAAGAGCAAGGCCTATTTTGCAAAGACGACGGATGACAGGTTCATCATAAAGCAAATCAAGAAAACAGAGTTTGAGTCATTTATTAAATTTGCCCCTGATTACTTTAAGCATGTTTACCATTCTCTGGACACTGGAAGCCAAACTTGCCTTGCCAAGATATTAGGAATCTATCAGGTAGTTATATCAAGAGCTCGAGCTTGATTTTGATTCGTTTTCCTGCTTTTTTTTTCATGTGGACTCACTTGCCTGTTTCAGGTTAAGCAAATTAGGCATGGCAAAGAGGTAAAGATCGACTTGATGGTGATGGAAAATCTTCTCTTTGGCCACAATATTTCACGAATTTATGACCTCAAAGGTGCTACGTTTTCACGACGCGTTACTGACTCAAATGATCATGATACTGTTTACCTGGACCAAAATTATGTTGAGGACATGGGTTTTTCTCCAATCTATATTGGTGGAAGAACAAAGCATCTTTTGCAGCGTGCAATCTGGAATGACACTGCTTTCCTCACTGTAAGTATAAAGCACATCGTTGGCAGAGTGCAGTCATGTTTTTCAATGATAATATCTATGAGCGTAATTATTGTATACTTTGCAGTCGGTGAATGTCATGGACTATTCTCTACTTGTGGGAGTGGACAAAGAGAAGCATGAACTTGTGTTTGGCATCATTGATTATCTGAGGCAATATACTTGGGACAAACAACTGGAGACATGGGTGAAGACTTCTCTGGTAGTACCCAAGAATGTTTCACCAACTGTAGTTTCCCCCAAGGAATACAAAAAAAGGTTTAGGAAGTTCATGGCGAAGTACTTCCTGTCTGTTCCAGACACATGGAGTCCTGATAATTCATCTAAGCCATGCAAATCCCAGAGCAATCACAAGTTGGCAGAACTCCAGAACGGTGATAACCTGCTTCGGCACCCAAATGAAGCAGAAGGGTGTGCCTAATCATGTGCAGGACTTCCTGGCAGTTTTGTTGAAGCATATCCCATTGTTGTTTGGCTACTTTTCACTTTGTAAAATGGTGTACATATGAGGACCTCACTGTTGATCTATCCAAAAGTTTGCGGTTTTTAGGCAAATTGTTGGTCAAGTGAGGTCCACAAGACGTGTACCTATACAAATATTCATTGTTAATTTCACAATTATTATAGTGAAATTAAGAATTCATATGATCATTTTTTGGACCTATCACTTGTGTGACTGAAGCAGTCTATTCTTCACTTATGACTAACTGTCCAAGATAGACATTTCCTACCTCTATTGAAATTAGGTCAATTTGGGTATTATGTTGTACTGTGTACCCCCAGTTTACCTGCTGGGATCTGAAAGTGGTGCCGGATAAATGCTGCCCCTTGATCTTGTTGCACACAGCACAATGCAGATTTTGTGTTTGATGGATACGTCCAGTTTCGGTATGCCCCCTTTAACTTTGTTTTGGTTCTGCACAGTGTACAGCCTTTTCAGATCCTCCTGGTGTAGAACATATTGCAAGCTATTTTCTTTCATAAACCGATTTACGATGCATATTTTGTGTTTGATAGATACATCCAGTTTCAGTATGCCCCCTTTCACTTTGTTTTGGTTCAGCACAATGTACAATTTTTTCAGATCTCGTATAGAACATACCGCAAGCTATTTTTCTTTCATAAACTGAGTTACATTATTACTTAGAATGGTGGGATTAAGTTACTAGTTGTTTGTTCAGTATGTGTTTTTTTTTTCTGGAATATCATTCAATATGTATTTATGCCCTGAAACCATTTTTATACGCATTTATGCCTTATTGCTTTTTTTTTTTTTTCAGATATCTTCTTTGTAGATCAGGTTCTGCATCAGGCAGTACAGGCCTGATGATGTGCCTACTGTTTGCAGTTGTTCTATGTGCTAATTTATTGCTATACAGGTATTCCTGGACCATTGATGAGGTAAATTTTCCTGACAGTTCATAACTGAGTACAAACTTCACTGATCAGTTTGGTACTTAATTATATGCTACTATCCCTTTCTTGAGCCAAAGCACATTATCATCGAGGATAATGATCTACTTGGAGCTTGTATTATAATTTTGCCTGACCAGATAACTGATAGCAAGAACTTTTCTTCTGTTGGCTCAGCAGGTTGACTGAATGTTAACCTGACCTTTTTCTAATCAATCAGTATCTTTATTTTTCAGTTCAGTGTGAATTCATGATGAGCAGCTTATGTTTTGGTCAAGCGATTCTGATTGCTGCTCTAAAAGTGATCATTGTGTCCGTTTGAGGAAGAGATTGGATTTGGTGGGCTGATAAAGCTCAGCTTTTCCCACCAGAGGCAGAGTCCTAACTCAAAGTATGGAATATGGATTGCTCTGCTGCTTACGTCCTAACTCAAAGTATGGAATATGGATTGCTCTGCTGCTTACCATGATATCGCTTGCTTTTGGCCCTGCAAAGCAGCTCAATCAATTTGGCATTGCAACCTTTGCCAGCAAAATGGTTCTCTACATCAGATTGAGGTCCAGAGGATGATTCTGGCTCAAAAGACGTTCACAAAGTGATCATTCTGTTCCAATTCCAGAAGGCTGTTCCTCATCATTATACAACCAAATGGTGACTGGGGTCCGATATCAAAGAGAAGCATCACAAGAAAACAATCTCACAAAAGTGGCCAGAAAGGTACCTTCCCTCCCTTAGGTCGTTTGTTCTTCTCTGTTTTATTTAAACGACAACCATCCCTCCATTAGGTCGTTTGTTCATCTTCTCTGTTTTGTTAAAATGACTAGTCTTTTTTGTACCATTCACCATATTATTGAGTTAGTTGGAAGCGACGATACGGTTCAATGACAACAAAAGCATAAGCCTACCGCCAAAAACAAAACGAACAAGCAAAAAAGAATAAAAAGTCTAGTTTCTTCTTCCTTTTTGTCTCCTATAGATGTCTAACAAGTAACAAGTTGGCCACACCACCACAGTGCTTTTCCAGTTATAGAAAAGGGCAAAGAGTTGGTTTTCCTTTTTCCTAGGTCTGATTGTGACACTGGAGGATTCTCCTTTTCAGCATCAGCTGTTATGTTATTATCATATATAACTAAAAGGATGTCCAAATCTGAAGTATGTTATGTTGAAAAGAATGCTAGAGATATGTTCTGGTTCTGATTCTGACAATAGGCAGGCACAATAGGAAGTTGATTGGGAAGCATACAAAGAGGATGGTGATTCTGCTGCTACATGCATGACTTAAGTATGGACACCCTACTAGAGTGGTTGCTAGCTTTAGCAAGCTAGCAAGAGAGTAAACAGCACTGCACTTAACCAGAGAAGAAGGGGAGAGGAAAACAAGTTAAACAAACAAACAAAAAGCACCTTTTCTTGGGTTGCCTAGATTTGTTAGCCTCTTGTTGGAGTATCTACTCGTACTACGACTAGGATGGCGTAGAACAGAAGTGGAGCTGCCTGCTGAAATCGTTCCTCTAAACAACTAACTCAGCTTGTGATTCTGAAGTTTTTGTTTCAGCTGATAAGCTAGGAAGAGGAGGACCTAGCGATGGCTGCAGAGGTCGGAGAGCATCTTCCTGCCCTCAACGATCTCGTCGAAGAAGTCATCAAGCTCAGCGATTACAGCCTCGGCGCCTGACCGCAGCATGCCAACCCAACCATTGATGATGTCGGCTCTCTGGCCGAGGCTGTCGCTGATGTCGTCGCAGTAGCCGCCCATGGCAACGACCCTGTCGAAGTCCTGCTTGAGGCCATCGATGGCGGCCCTGGCCTGGCGGAACTCGTACATCATGATCCCGCCAGCGCCGCCGATGATGCATCCTTCCATCTCCTGTGCGACCCGCTGTCGGAGGCGGGCGACGGAAGCGACATAGCCGCCGCCCGAGGCGCGGAGCTGCTGGTGGTGGGCGACAGCAGAGCAGCCGGCGGTGAGGTCGGGGAGGCAGGTGACGGTGCCGGAGATGAGGAGAACAAGGAGAAACGAGGTGGCGTTGCGCAGCGCGTAGAGGACGCCACGGAAGCCGTTGAAAGCATTGAGCTTGAACTCGAGCGGGGAGCGGTCGTCGAGCAGGAGCGAGGCCGGATCAAGCCTGGCGTCGGCGAGCGCGCGGTTGTCCTGATGGAGCGCGACGGCGTGGCGCCTGGGCGCGGTGATGGCGCGCTGGAGGTGTCTTGCGGCGGCGTGGGAGCTGCCGCCGCCGGAGCCGCCGCCGTAGAGCCAGTCGCGGAGCGCGGGGGCGACGCGTGCGGCGGCGGCGCAGTAGGCGTCGAGCCCCGCGGCGCCGGCGCGCGCGAGCTGGCAGGCGTCCCACAGCCGGGAGGTCTCGTCCATGTACTCGTCCAGCCAGCTCTCCCCCGGCGGCAGGTGCAGGCGCTGCACCAGGTGGAGGAGCTGCGAGTGCAGGGAACGCAGCAGCGCCGCCGCTTGCTGCAGGAAGGCAGCTGATAGGCATGCGTGCGGGCTGCGGTGCAGCGCGTCCAGCCCGTGCGCCATGGAAGAGTAGAACCCGTTCATGTTGCTGCTGTTGCTCGCTGATGTTGCTCTGTTCAATGGTGGTGGCGGTGGCTGTGCATGGACAGATGTTGGACAGATGGAGTATGGACGGGAGAACA
>JAKNSH010377763.1:0-10111 GCA_027790015.1 Cymbopogon flexuosus
GGGAACAAGGTCCGTCAGATGGGACAGCAGCAGCATAGCATACCGTTGAGGAAAACTTAAAAACTGGCAGCGTTTTTTTTTTTTTTTTACTTTCCCAACCAAGGCCAGCCGGCCAAAGAAAGCAGGCATAGTGAGATTTCTGTGCCCCCCTAATTTTAGCAAAAACCCAATCTTAGATTTGCTCGCAAGTACAACAACTGTCAGCCAAAGAAAAGCTCACCTTGGGAACTTGTTCAGGTGACCAAAAAAACTGATGGAACAGAACATAACAGAAAGAAGAAACATAGGATGATGAACAAGATAACACAAGTACAAGTACTACTTATTCAGTTTCTCTCGTGAAGAGAGAAGAAACTGCAATGTTTGGTACACATCACATGTACTACTACTAGAAGAGTATCTGTTTTTCTGCAAAGGAGATGTATTATTCCATAAACATGCATATAAAAAGGTAGAACATGCATATAAAAAGGTAGAACAGAACAGACTTCTGCATGATATAGGAAAAACCAACATGAAACAGTTGATGAAACGACAGGCTAGGGGTTAACAGAGGCAACTTGATTTAGGGTGGGTGGCCAGGACCAGAAAAGAGAGCAGGAGCAGGGAGGTTACCTTGTTTTGCCGAGGAACAGGGGCCTGGGAGGCACAGATCTGGAGGTTTCAAGGAGGCTGCTGCTAGTGCTCAACTAGGCAAACTCCATGGCTGGGAGGGAGAGGAAAGGAGGAGACTTTTTCACTCTCTGGAGCCTGGAGGAGGGAGGAGGAGGCTGGAGGGTAGAGGCGCCGGGCAGCTCGGGCAGGAGGGGCAGGGCAGGTGGTGGGCGCAGGATCGACCGTGCCGCTGTGTGTGTGCCTACTGGTGGCCGCTGGAGGAGGGGCATATGCGTAAATCGCTGCTTTCCCCGGGTTTGAGGAGAGATTTTGTGGACTGTGGACTTCAACGGTGCAAGCGATTATTAAAAATAAATAAAAAACTGATTTGGTTAATGCAGACGAAACTGACGGCCAGCGTTAAGAGCGGATGGATGGGATTAATTAATCGGTGCTATTAATCTTGGACCGCGCCATCCTGACCTCGTGCTTGCCCGCTGCTTTTCTGGCTTTCCAGTCGCCTCTCCCCTCAAAGAGGCCAGACCAGACGAGAGCACCAGGAGCTTTTGGGCAACCACAAGTCAGGCTCAGTTTTTTCTCTCCATTTCACACAAAAAGAAACAAAAAACACAAGGTCTCACGGAGAAATTTTTCATCACCGCTCACAAGTGCCAAGCGCACGTCGCTAACACGTCATTAGCTTCTCAAGGATGACAACATTCCAGATCCTGCGTACAGGACGGGCATGCATTGAATACCACGGCGAGTAGGAGTAGGTGGGAACAGACTACAGAGGACAACAGCCAGCCGTTGGCCGTTGGAGTTAGGAGCCATCGGCAAAGAAGTTTCGATGGTTTTGCAAGGTGAAATCTGGGAAAAAAGATATCTGTTTTACGTCAGGTGGAAACCCACCTGTTTCCTCCTCAGAACCACCCGTTCCGGTACCGCAACCACAACAAAATCCCCAATGCTCCGTGCGGCGACAAAAACCAACGTCAGTCTCATTCGTCTGTCCAGACACCAAACAACGGGAGTTCAACTGGGGAAATGCCTGGAAAAGGACGCCTCAGCTTAGCACCAACCTTCGCCGTGCAACAACCCTCATCGTGTCGGCAGGAAGCTACGCACGTTCGTGCTTGTGCTTGCTGGTGATAAAACGTTGCATCAAAACCAATCAGAACGGTAAGATAAAGGTCCCCAAAAGCGAAGGTTAGCTTCAACAAAGCTTCAGTGGGAGCATCAGGCTACTTGCAGGCAGGATGCTTGGTGCAAAGAAAAGCTGGGGTAGATTAGTGGGGGCGACAGCAAATCGAGAATGGGATTCCTTTGTTCTGATGGGCTAAACAGCTTCAAGAGCAATTCATGAATTTTCAAGTACGAATCATTCGAAACAGGGGTAGTGAAAAGCTCATACCTTTCCAGTTTGCCTGAGAAACCGACTGCTGGATAAATAAATTATATTATAGCTCTGCTACCCATACATAGCTCATGCAACGGAAAGCATGTCCACTAGATTCAGATTCTGAACATTTCTGAAATGCACATAATTAGGCAAGCGAGGATCACGAGTCCTGGTTATGAATCCATGATCGTAAACAGAGGGCACCCTTTATTACAACACTAGCCAGGAAAGAGGGTAAAATTGGCTGGATGTGGTCATCATTTCAAAAATGACCTGATGGAGATCCGCTATACTTAATATTAATTGTGTCAGGAGAATCTAAAAATTAAACTGTGAAAACCCTAAAGAACCAAAGGAACCTGGAGTATCATGTCAAACAGAACTCTGAAATAAGCTCAATCAAATAGGACTGTGCTGTATAAAAACATGTGCTCAACAGAGGCTTAAGAGATAACATAATAAGGATGCAAACATTATACTTAAGTTCACATTGAAACAGAATAAAATCAACATAACAGATCAGCAAACGTTAGTGAGACAGTCAAGCACAGAAAGCATAAATAAAGGAATTTGTCATTTGATCACAAAAGAGTGTTATTTTCAAAACAAGTAGCTCTGTTGACAGTGAGGCAAAAACTAGAAGTGACCCCCCCTAAAAAAACAACTGTTCGGCAAGGTACTTTGTTTTAGTGCAGGAGAAAAAAACTATAAGTGACCGAAAAAAAATGAACAATTGTTCAGTGAGGGAATATGGATTATGAAATCTCAGAAACTATCAATAGTCAATAACCATTTAGAACTGTTACCTATCAACTGTGGTGACAGTTCCCCACAGAAGATATTTGAAAATTAAAATGGTCTACCAACTGCAAAATTTGGCAGGCCATTCTATGAAAGTCAGAACTCAGAAATTTGTTGATTATATTTTTAACTAAAGTTTGGTCAGTTTGGCACTATTGCACTACTAGTATACACTAGTTGGATGATGTTTCCCCCGTCATTGCTAGTTCATGGTTAATGTTCATCCATGCTATTGAAAGAGATCAAGTGAATACCAAGTTTATGATGAACCTTTTTAAGCACTTCAGCAAATAAAGAATTGTAAACAAATGCAATTTGTAGCATGAATACCAAGTTTATGCTGAACCTTTTTAAGCACTTTAGCAAATACCCCCTCCATTCAAAAATCTACTTCATCTAAGCAAAAAAGTTTTATTCAAAAATCTCCTTCATGCTAGCTTGGAACTTGTATACATTTACTGCCTCTTTGCTGTTCATTGGCTGCCACTTGCATGTACCAAGATGATTAAATGCAAAACTAAGTGCTCCTTGGTCACTGCACCGAAGGCTTAGATGAAGGAGATTTTTGAACGGAGGGAGTAAAGAATTGCCAACAAATGCAATTTGTAGCATGACAAGGCATTTATCTAGATTGGGGAAGGGAAGGGAAGCCATGACCTTCTATGTGTCTCTGTGTTTCTTGTATCTTTGGGTTTCATATCTAGCCTACCCCAACTTGCTTGGGACAAAAGGCTAAGTTGTTGTTGTTGTTGTTGGGGAAGGGAAGGGAAGAGGGAGCATGTGATAGCGAAGGTTCCAAAAGAGAGTGCCATTAGCCCTTGAACAAAATAAGAAAATTAAATAACAACAATAACTACTACAACAACTTAGCCTTTTGTCCCAAGCAAGTTGGGGTAGGGAAGAAAATTAAATAACAGAAATGCAAAAAAGAAAAGAAAAGAAAAGAAAAGAAAAGAAGAAGGCCTAGGCTGGCCTGGGCCATCCAGCACATTAGAGGTCATAAGGAACCCAGAAGTTGGGACCCCCCTGCCAAAGGCTGACCAGATGACACCTCAACGCCTTAATTTCTTCTAAGTGTGCTTTCCACTCTAGTGGAATAGTACTGTGTTTAAGAAATTGTGAATTGGCAAGCAATGTTTGATTAATTAGTCAGTGCCCAAGTGTCAACTGTACTACTTCAAATATAGCAGGCACCTATAATATCCAAACTCCAAAGACATGCATTGCACAACAGACCAAGATACAATGACGAGCCAGTGATATAAGATCATCAGAAGCAATACTAATTCTGTTGATGAAATAAACACAGCAAAGGTCAACAACCTAGAAATCTGCCAGTAGTAAGAATAAATTAATCTAACCTTTAGTGAGCTATTGAGTCTAATAGGAACATTGTAAGAAGCCTTTTTCATATATTCTAACTGCACATTTATGAACAGTACTCCCTCCGTCCCAATAAATCAGTCGTTCTAGCACCCAGCACAAGGACCAAGGAGAGGGACGGGTAGGGGGATGGAGCAGTCAGAGTTGGTGGCAGGGACACTAGGCAAAGATGCAGCTGTGAGTGATGAAATCCACTGACACTCTGATATACTAGGGAGCAGGGGCTAGCGTATTGCTACAGTATGTGGACCACAGGCTATAAGACACATTCTATGGGACATTGTTGAATTCGTAGGACGACACTCTTATCCGGACAGAGGGAGTATATCCGCATAGGCAATTCATGAAAAAAAAAAATCAACATAAAGTGGGGTAGTTCAAAAAAATGAAAGCGCTAAAGTAATTAGTAATCCGGTTATGAAATGGTAAGGCATGACCAGTGTCACAATAAGGCTGACACAAGAAAGAGCTCCAAATGCTATGCTTCAATTTCACCAAACTTGAACATTAATTCCCCGAGAACCATACGTCAACCATCCCTCAGATCAAACAATTCAAGCTATTTTGTGCAGCTACTGTTAAACACTGCACAATTTTAGAAATAAACTTATAAGTACAACAAAGCACAGAGATACCATATGTAAACCATCCCTCAGACCAAACCATCTCTTTTATGGGATTATATAAACCACTTGCCACTCAAGCAATTTTGCACTGCTATTATTAAACACTGGGCAAATTTAGAAATAAACTTAAACATGCAACAAAGCTGCAACACATTTAAGATCTTAAATGTTGTAGTCACCAAACCCAACATCAAAGAAGAAATTTCCAGGTTTAAGGCAAAAGCCATAAACACCCCATACCTCCAAACAGCACAGCAACTGCAGTTAAAATGTCTCCGATTGTGCCCACAAAACCATTTGACATGGTTGATAAGACCAGGTAACAGCCAACTAGTAAAAATACAGATATTTTGGTACATGAAACCCAATACAGATCCACAAAGTACATAATGAAGTCGCAATAGCAAAACTACATATTAGGCAATAAAACAACATAATCCTTCAAGAAAGTTCCTCCTTCAAATACTGCTACAAAGGCATCTGATTCAAATCCGGTTGTAAAATTCAACAGCAGGGAGCCTTTCGCAACATTTTGGCACCAATATAGACTTAAAAGCCATCCGAATGCAAAACCACATTAACGAACCACGACCCGCAGATGCCAAACTAAGATACAAGGAAAATAGTCAGATGACTGCAAGAACAAGATCAACAAATCACAAAGAATGCATAGAGAATGAAGGAAATCGAAGCAATAGCAGTAAAGGTAGGTCATAAAACAATGATGAGAGACGATATACCTAGTTCTGTCAATATCCACCCTGAAAACCAGTGCCTCCAATCTGAGCACCAGACACCTGGCCCTGCCCAGCTGCCCCAGCCTGATAACCAGCAGCAGTGGCAGCAGCGGCGGCCGCTGCCGCTGCAGTACTTGTCTGGGTAGTTGCTTGGCCAACCTGAAACCCAGGTGGCCCTTGAAAACCAGGAGGAGCTGCAGCTCCTTGATATGCAGCAGCAGCAGCAGCTTGAACACCTGCTGCATTTGGGAAAGCTGCACCTGCTCCAAACGCCTGTGTCCCAAAACCCTGAGCTCCAAAACCCGTAAGACCCGCGGTGTGTGCCTGCTGCCCCCCTGCACCCAGTGCAGCAGCAGCGAAGGCCGGGTTCATAGCAGCAAGCATGGCTGGCGTCATCCCTAGTGCAGCTGGGTTCTGCATTGCTGCTATCATGGCAAGCATTGCATTAGGTTGGGCGAATGCCTGTTGCTGCGCACCTAATCCCAGCATAGCAGCTTGTTGTGCAAAACTTATGTCAGGAACAGCAGTAGAACCATATGCCGATGCATCATATGGGCTAATGGCGGCACTGGCAGGAGCAGTCATCTGCGCGGCAGCTGCCACAGATGCAGTAGTGGGATTGGAGTTAGCATTTGTATTTGTTCCCGATGAGCCCTTGGTCCTCCCATCTATGGCTTTCTGCACATTGAGCGTCTTGCCATCAAAATTCTTCATTGGCTCCTCCAAAGCACGGCGAGCACTGTCCACAGACTTGTAAACAAACAATGCAAATCCCTTTGGTTTGCCAGTGTTCTTGTCAAAGCCCAACGGTCCCTCTTCAATCTCACCAAATTGTGCAAAGTACTCATACAAGCGGTCCACGTCCACATCAGAATGCACATTACCAACAAATATCTTGCGCGGCATATTGTCAGGTTGAGACGATGAGGAACCAGAAGTGTTGCTGGTGATATTAGAGCTAGAGTTGGCATTGGTGTTGGCGTTGGAGCTAGGGTTCTGAGACTGCGAAGCTGGAGGCGCGGGACCAGAGGCAGCGAGGTGGCAGAAAGCAAGCCGACCTCCGATTTGGAGCTGGGGGCGGCTGAGGGCGCGGAGCGCAGAGCGGCGGGAGCGGAAGAGGACGAACCCGTAGCCCTTGGATCTGCCAGACTGCTTGTCAGAGATGACGCGGCAGTCCTCGAGCTCGCCGAAGCGCGAGAAGGCGGAGCGGAGGTCGTCGGCGCCGGCGCCCCAGCCGAGGCCGTGGACGAAGAGCTTCCTGCTGGCGGGGTCGGCCTCGGCGGCGCGGCGCACGGCCGCCATGGTGGCGGGGCTCTGCTCCGCCGCCGTGCGGAGCAGCGCGACAAGCTGCTCCCGCGACAGCGGCTCGAGCAGCTTGGCAATGTCCTCCGAGTCGTCCTCGTCGTCGCCGGCGCCCTCGTCCTCGTCCTCCTCGGCGTCGGTGGGCTCCGGCGGGTCGTCGGTGATGGGGAAGTAGATGGTGCCGCGGGGCTTGTGCTCCGAGGACGCCGGGTCCTGGCGGTGGTTGCCGGCGGCTGCCTCCGCGGCGGCGGCGGACTCGGCGGGATCGGCCTTGCGCTTCTTCGGCGCCATCGGGAAGCGAGCTAGGGTTTAGGCGCAAGCTCGCGGAGCGGAGGAGATTGGGATTTTCCGGACAGCTCTAGTGAGACACAAGGAAAGGAGGTGGCATAAATACACCAGGCCTTGATTAACGGCACGGCCTGGCGGCGCCGAAAAGCCCGTAATGTAGAAAGCCCATTATTACTGGAGGCCCATTATAAGCCCCAAGTTTTTATTTTGGGTTAAGTTTACTTTACACCCTCCAACTATCGCAAAAGTCCAGATTTCAACCTTGAACTTTAAAACCGGATAACATTAGCCCTCAAACTTTTGAAAAAGTTCACTTTTCAGCCTTGGACGGTTTTGGAGGCTGTTTTCATTGCGTGAACAGTAACTTTTGTCATTTTTATACAGTATTGATAATTGTTTATTTCATAACTAATTATTGGTGCATGCTAAATTCATGAAAATTTTTGTGTTGCCTCTTCATTATGTACTATACCTAGAAAAAATATGAAACCTGGAAAATGAATATTTTTGCATGTTTTAAAATTATCTCTTTTAATTAATAAATGCAACTTCTATGATTTTTTAGGCCAAAATAAATATCCAAAAATTATGAAAATTTATTTATAGCTGTTTTATGATGATATCAACCTGTACAAAAAGTTTAGGATAAAATTGAAATGTTTAAGTAAATTCTTATTCCACGAGTTTTGGTTATTCTCACTTGTTTTATAGAAATATTTAATTTTTTTTATAAAATAAAACTTTCTCAAAAAATAAAATGAAGTACACCATTGCAAAGAGCTCGTTGAGACGATCAAAATTGATATATTATTTACTATATTTGAAGTTCCGAATAAAAAGATATCAATTTTGTAAATTAAAAAGGAGTGCTGACGTCGTCGCTGACGTTGGCACCATAAATAGTGCCATACACAGCCTACCAGAGGCTGCCACATGGCAGAACAGTGCTATGCAAAGCCTGAAAAACCGTCAAAGTTGAAAAGTAAACTTTTTTAAAAGTTGGAGGGCTAATATTATCCGATTTTAAAGTTTAAGGTTGAAATATAGACTTTTGTGATAGTTAGAAGGTATAAAGTGTACTTAACCCTTTCCACTATACTTTGCACGGTTACGAGATTGAGCTATTTTGCAGAAATAGATGCAGTGGCTGCACAAATGGGCCCGAAGTTCGGTGACGAATGCTTCGCTATGTGGCCCTTTCAAATTGAACCGGGCAGCCTGCAGGAAGAAAATAAAAGGAAAATATATATGTTTGTAAAGTATAATCACAGTAAAATGTGCTAACAACTTCAGCTAAAATTAAGATCACTCTCCTTTCCTCGCAAAAGAAGAAGAAGATGATGATGAAAAACTCAGGCCTTGTTTAGATTGCAAAAATTTTTAATTCTGACTACACTTTTACACTTTTGTTTGTATTTGACAGTTAGTTTCCAATCATAGAATAATTTGGCTCAAAAGATTCGTCTCGTGATGTACATACAAATTGTGTAATTAGTTATTTTTTTATCTATGTTTGCTGCTCTATATATACGTCTCTAGATTGATATGATGGAGAGAGTGTAAAAACTTGGAATTTGGATGGGAAGTACACAAGGCCTCAGTCATTTTTATCATTAAACATCATATAAGCTCTGCTCCGTCAGAACAGAAACCAGTTACTCCAAAGTCTGACCAAACTGAATGAAAATCGTGCAAGCAACTAGTCAAAAAAAGCACAAGGAAACAAGCACTGAGAGTTTCTCCAGTACTATGCAAAGTCAAAACCTAAAGACACATCGTTTCCGCTCATGGATTGCATTGCTCACCAGCCACAGCAACAATCGCCTTAAAAGTGCATGCGCACGAGCACGAACGATTCAAGGCCAGCCGGCCATGGTGACGCACACTGCACAGCGTTCTTCCTCTCCACAACTTGAGGCTTCGTCTTTCTGTGCTGTGCCCACTCCTCTGGAGGCAATGCGCCTCATGGGGCCTGCCATGGCTGATGGCTCATGGGGAGCCTACCGACCCAGCACAACCTCCCAGTCCCAGTGCCTCTCCAGATAAAGAAGAAAAAAAAAATGTGAGGCAGAGATGGCATTGCCTGCTCCATTCTCTCCATGCATTGCCCAAATTATTGGCTCCGGTGGGGCAAGGTATTTCATTGTTGGAGGTGGAGTGTCCGTGGCCCCACCAATTCGTTCTTTGCTGGATGACTGGAGCCTCGCCTCACTCTCTTGTCCTCCCATTTTCTTTCTTTTTTCAGAAAGAAAAGACATGCATATGCTGCTGGATGATCCCGTTCATATATGCATCGCAAGTACTAGTATGGCAGCGAAAAGAAAAGGTTGTTTGATTATTATCTGGTTGTTGTTCATGTGGATGATATAATATATAAGACCCGATGTAGAAACAACCTGCTGCCCAATAATTGATGCGTCGATCTCGTTCCTGATCTGATCACCGATGAAGCAAAGTCACTGCTACCTCTCCCATTGGCAGGTAAAACGAAGGATGGAGACATATCTGCACCATTTTTAAACCAAGAGAGAGGAAGAGATACGTTTGTATCCAAAACATGCAGCAAGGAGTGGTTATATTGGCCCTTACATATTGTTAATGCTGTTCATGCATCATACATATCTTGCAACCATACCTAATAGGATTGCAAGCACAACTGGAGACGGCTTCTTTGCCGAGTGCCAGATGCACTCGGCAAAGACCTTATTGCACTCGGCAAAGGCTTTGCCGAGTGCGGCACTCGGCAAAGGCCTCTCGGCAACATTTGGGTCGGCAAAGACACTTTGCCGAGTGCCTTTTCTCGGACACTCGGCAAAGACACAAAAAAAGAATAAAAAAAAAGGCAACATCAGTCCAAAACCCTAATGGGTTGATCTGGGCCTCTGGGCCGACGAGCCCGTTCGTCGCCGCGCCGCCCGCGCCGGCGAGCCGCTCCGGCAGATCCGCCGCCAGATCCGCCCGCCTCGTCCGCCGCCAGA
>JAKNSH010377829.1:0-11230 GCA_027790015.1 Cymbopogon flexuosus
CCAGCGTGTTGATGGCGAGCCTCCTCCCAGGGACGTCGACGGCGGCGTGGCGCAGGGCCTTCAGGATGGCGGGCGGCGGCTCTCTAAAAGATGTGCCGGTCGATCTCTCCTAGGCGGCTGCGGCGAGCTCTCCCACATCCACTAGTGGCGGCCATGGCGAGCCTCGTCCCAGCGACGTCGACGACAATCGCAGCGGCACCACGTGGCCACCCGTCCCCAACCAGCAGCACACGGCATCCTCATGGGATCATCGATCCCCTTCTTCAATGCTGCATCCGCGACTGCTGCAACCCCATTCGCCGCCCTCTTGTGTGGTGGTGACTAGTCGAGGTCTCGAGACGCCATTGGATCCAAGACTGTGCCTGTCTCTGCCGAAGAGACCGCTGGCCGCGTGCCTCCGCACAGATGGCGTCCCCCTGCGGTAGAGCGTCCGTCCATGCGTGCTGCAGGTTCCGTGTTTTCGCAACAACCGGCCGGCGGCCGCAGCAGCTGTCTTCCATGCTGCTGGCGTCGTCGTCTACCTCAAATCCGTGTTGTAATGCCCCGCCGGCCCTCGGCCATCTAATCCAGATTGCAGCTGCAGTGTATGTCGTCGTGCTCCCGTAAAGTTGTATGTCTCATACTCCCGTAAAACATGTGTATATTATCATACTATACTTAGAATTTGAACATATGATTCACTCATAAACATGTATGTACGCATACTCCTTCATCTTTATAAGATTTTTATATTATGTAACAGACATATATCTCCTTTCATTTTCATGACGGGGCAAATATACTTACACATACTTCCATTCAGAAAGTATGTGTCTATCCTCCCATCCAAAAGTATGTACGTATACACTCCTTCATAAAAAGTATGTGTATATACTCTCTTCAAATCAGTATGTATATATACACTCCCATTCAAAAAGTATGTGTATATACTCTTCTCAAATTAGTATGTATATATACATTCCCATCAAAAAGTATATGTACATATACACTCTTGTCACGAAAACTATATAGATGTATACTCAGTACTAATGCATCTACGTCCTTACAAAAGTATGCATATAACCTTTTTTTTTTACAACATACAACCTTTTTGAAGGTCTGAACAATACTCTCTTCTTCCAAGAAAAAAAAAGTATGCGTATATACAACTATTCAAAAAGTATGAATATATACTCCTCTTCAAAAAGTATGAGTACGTACTTCTTATATGAAAAAAAAAGTAGGGAGAATTGGCTGTAGACATCGCGAAAGCCACAAATTAGCTGGTGCACACATTCTTTTTTGATATTTGCCAGAAGACACTGCGATTTCGTGTAATTGGGTCAATGGACATCAAGCCTAATCAAATATTATTGCAAAATAGATATAAAATCATATAAGTGTCAGAAAATTATACTATAAAATCTTCTATACTCTACATGATGGGAGTACAGAATAAAAATATTGTTTTGCACTAAAATGAGCATTTTTTCCCCTTATTCATAAATAGACAAAGATAGCTGTGGTTAATTAGTTAATATATTTGTAAGATACTAAAAATACTGGAAAAATCACAGAATGCATACATCACCAAATCATGTCAATGATAAAAATATCAGATCAAAATAACAAAGTTTAATATATCAATTAAGCTTCACATAAGATAAATCTATAACTCAGTCATGCTTAATATAACAGTATAAACTTTATTATTTTGAGCTAATATTTTCAGCATTGTCAAGAATTGTTGATGTACGCATTCTATGATTTTTTCAAGATTTTTGGTGTCCTACAAAGCATATTAGCAAATTAACCATGGTTATTTTTATCTATTTATGAAGAGAGGCAAAATGATCACTTTAGTGTAAAATAATATTTTTACTCTGTATTTCTCATCATGTATAGTGTAGATGATTTTATGTATAATTTTCTGGCACTTATACAATTTTATATCTATTTTATAAGAATGTTTGGTTAGGCTTGATGTCTATAGGACCAATTATGTGAAACCGAAGTGTCTTTTGGCAAATATCGAAAGTGGATGTGTGAACCGGCTAATTTGTGGCTTTCGGGATGTCCTACAGCCAATTCTCCCAAAAAAAAGTATGTGTATATACTCCATACCAGGCATCAAATGAGTATGTACTCATACTTCAATAACTAATATATGTGTCCATACTTTAATTTGACAAAAATAAAAGCATATACGTATACGACAATAAAGAACTGACCTCCTTTCTCCATTCATATTTATCCGGCCAAGGGCACCTCACATCATTATTAATTAATTAGTATATTTGCGTGCACGAGCAGATCCGATGTACACGCAATACTCATGCTTCCATACGTCCGATCCAATCCGATTGTTTCTGGACCCGCTAACGGACGGCACCCCTGAACACTCCCTGGATGCGTGCATGTGTATATAAGAGGTGGGAGTAACTACTCCCGGGAGTATAGAATTGGCATCCTATATATACGTCCTCCTTTCCTTTTCATTATTTTTTTCTTTGCTCATCATCACGTTATGGATGGTAGACTATTTATACATGGAAGTGCCAAATATATTTTCCTCCACGTATTCACATAAATATATATGGCATATAATATATGAAGGGTTTATATTTGTATATGCTTTTGCATGTCGTGCACATTTAGATCCACCATTTCTTTTATTATTATTTTTATATGAAATTTGGCTATATATATTCTTTATTATATTTTTTTAACATAGATATAGCACAGATATTATGGTGAGCCAAAACCCATGTCAATAGTGAAGCAACCACTGAATTTGAGATTTCTCTAAATTGGTTTGGTACTTTTTTCAGTTTAATCGAATTTCTGCACGACTTCACCGTGTAATTATATGTTGAACTGTGTCCATCAAAACGATCTGAAATGGTGCCAATCTTTGCCAGATGGTCTCTTGTACCTAGGAGAACAAATATTTGTGGCAGTCGCTGCAGGATTCTAGTTAAAGACTACATTTGTAGATTACATACTTTTATGTGAAAAACTCGGTTAAAAAACAATAGATTTTAATTAAAGATTACATTTTTGCATTAACATGAAATAGTGATTAAAAAAATATTTTAGTTTACATATTTTTCATGTGTCAGTTAAGCAAAGCAAACATTTTAAAAAAAAATTATACCTAGTATGTAATTTACTTACGACTTTAATATTTAAATAAAAATAAATATATAGAATAAGGAACTAGTGTTTGAAAGTGGCAGGAAGTGAAACTGCATTTTTGCGGTCCGTCAAAAAAATATTTAATCCCGGCTGGTAACAATGTCAGTTGGTAACACCAACCGAGACTAAAGGTCGTGATCCAGATCCTCTATATAATGTGTCACCCCTTCCCCCAGAACTGCTAAATGTGCCCTGCTCCCTCAGCTCGATTGAAAAGTGGCGGCGCAAGGTGGAGATGATGAAGGTTGGAGTTTTTTCCTTTTCTATTTTTTCGGTGAAACATGATGCGATCTTATGTTTATTTATTTGTTGATTTGTTAATTGTTCGTTCCCATCCATAATAGTGAAAGCCTAGAGGGTAGGAAGACTTTTGACGGAGCCCACCAATCCAGATTCTTTGGTGAACAGAGGAGCTCCTCCACTCAAGTAACTCTTCTGAATCATGGATGGGCAACTTTGATTAGTAACACAAATGGCTTAAAGCACGGTTTGCCTAACCTAGAGGGTGAGCAAGCCTCCTATTGACAATTCTAGTATAACTATGATCTCTATGTCACACAAGGGCCAAGTTGGTACTTCCTAAACTAGTGAGCTAGCAAGAACTACCAAAACTACACAATCTACACAAGAAAGCTAAGAAAGAAAGTACACGAGATAGGAAGAGCTTATTATACCGACGGTGAAGAGAAGATGTTGATGTTGCCAATCACTAAGAAGATAATCAATCAAATAATGAGCAACAATCAATATGAAGACCAATCACTGGGAGACAAATGATGAATAATTTTTGTTCACCCGGTGTTCACTTGTGCACCGACAAGCTACGTCATCGGTTGTGTCGACCAACACCTAGATGGTTCCCCAGTGTGACCCTCAAGTCACTTGCCCCGCAAGATACTCTTCCGCAAGGCAACCACAAGACACCACTCTCAAGTGAGGTACTCAATGACACGCGCAATCCACTAGAGTAGCTTTTTGCACTCTGTCGAGGAAAGCACAAGAACCTCTTATAGTCACACGGAGGTGGGCAAGAACAATCAACAACTCCTCCCAAAGCCAACAACCTCTAAGCCGACTAGGAGTGGTACTCTCCAAGAGTAACAAGAAATCCACCAACCGAACGATCCGCAAGTTTCACTAGATGTATCACCACATGCAAATGCAATTTGGATCACTCAATCCCACTCAAGATTAGCAATCAAGCAAGAGAGATGAGTAGGAGGGGTTTGCAACAACTCACAAGTTTGTCAAGAATGTTAAAATGCCAAGAAAGATGGCCATGCCCCGGCCACGAAGTATTTATAACACCCCTCAAGCAAAACTAGCTGTTGCTCCAAATTCCAACCGTTACGGGGCCATCAGACGTGTCCGACACTTGCAAACAGTGCGTGCCAAACCACGACTTAAACTAGCCAAGACCGAGAGCAGCCAGATGCTCCAACGACTCAGCGTCGGACGCTGCAAGGGCCACCGGACTAAAGGTGCCTGCCATGCCACGTGCCTGGCTGGCTCTGTTGGTATTACTAGCCAGGACTGAAAGTCCACTTTTAGTCCCGGTTACATAACCGGGAGTAAGAGGGGTTGAGAACCAGAATAAAAAGTCATTCTTGTACTAGTGTCACACTGTTAGCAAATGTTAGTAGACAAGATAAGTGTTGGCATAGCCTAGCCGAACTGACCATCTAAATCTCGGCTATGGTATGTACGGTCAAGATCTGCTTTAACTTCGGATCTTTTCGCAGAAAAAAGATGTACGTGGGAATGAAAAAGACTTTTTTTATCGATGGCCTTGCGCGGCATGGAAATGAAGCCCACAAAAAAAACTTGGCATATTACTCCATCTCCGGAGTATGCGAGGGCGGCTCCATCATAGTGCTAAATCAAACCGTGATGAGAGAGAAAAGACATTAGGCGTAGTCAACTGATGTGGATGTGAGAGATAAGGAAAAAAAAGACTATTTTACACTGCGGACCCATATACGCATCTCACAAGTTCTTAGGTTATGTGAAACAGTGACTAGCTATTTACTCGTTGCTAGTAGTACTCTCTCTATTATTTTTTTTTGCTTGCCACGTCGTATCTAACTGATCAAATAGCTAGTTGTTGGGGACGCTGATAGAAGTCGATTCACGTTTGAGCAACGAAATTAAGGCGAAAGATTTTACGGTTCGATGCTCAAACATTCAAAATATAGAGATTAAAAAAGTTACACTAGCAGTGGGATGCAACGGAATTAAGGCGAAAGATTTTACACTAGCAGGGGATGCTCAAATTACAATTTCGCTAGGAAACCGTGAGATAAGTTTAGTAAGTTAATTAATCCATCATTAGCAAAAGTATTACTGTAGTACTTAGTGTCAAATCAAGTTAATTAGATTTAATCTCTCAATTAATTTACACTCAAAATGTGTAATTATTTATTTATTTCGTCTACATTTAGATATTTAATACTTCATGCATGAGCTACAACGTGGTAGAGTGAAAATATTTGTGTGCGGAACGACTAATACCTCCTCATTTGTAAATAAATTATGGTAATGACTTGTTTTTGACCGTGCATCCATTAGTCTTAGCGCATGCACGCTCCATCGGCCGTCGATCGTGCATCCAAGAGCCAGCTTGCTTTCTAGCGTTTCCACAGCCACCGTGATGCGATCCAGTAATCATTGTGAGGTGGGACTCGACTTCTTCTCTCTCCCGAGTCCTGACCAGCTCAACCCTGCACGCTTCTGTCTTCCTCGGCAGGATTGCGCTGCACGACCCGATGATTCCGCCGACGATTGGAGTTTCCCACCGGCGATTGGAGTTGTCCGTCGGCGATTCGTACCGCACTTCCTGGTAAGTTGGATCCACCCCCACATTTTCACTTGACGTGATTGGATTTTGCATTTGTTCCCCATCCAACTCGAATATCTCTTCTAGATCTAACGGGAGCACAGCGGTCTCCGTCAACTGCTTGGTTTAATGGCGAGACCAGCGGATTTGGCGGCTATTGGGCAAGTAGGAAGGTGAGCCTCACTTGTTTTCCTCAATTGTTTGTGCATTTTTGGGTGGGCATGCACTAATTTTTGGTGCATTTTTTTGCTTTTTATAGGCTGCTCTGCTGCCTGTGGCTCACCTTGGTCTTGCCATCGCCGCCTCCCCATCATCTCTCAGGGGCAGCTAGCTGCATGTCTTCACCACCGAACTTGCCCGCACAGCATCCCCTACATCTGATAAAGTTCGGATCCAACACTCTGCGTCCCTCGGCCGCTGCTCATCCTATTTGCATGCGTGGCCCATCCTATTTTTGCATGTGTGTGTCAGTTTTTTTAGAGTCTTGGTTATCAATTCCCCCATACCTGCATTTTCCTCTTGCGTCAATGTAGTTTACTTGTTCAATTGGAACTCAATGTTGATTTTTAGTCCAATCAATGATGACTGTTACTAGTATTGTTTTAGCAAATAAATTATTGAACTCAAATGGGGTTAAAATTCATGGACTGCTAACTGAAATGTATATAGGGAACTGTCTGTACATTCAGAACCTGATCCGTTCAATTACTGAACTCAAAGTGTCTGTGAATTACTGAACTAAAATGTTTATGGCTGATAACTTAAATGTCTGTACATTCAGAGTTTTTGTTCTTTTTGTGTAATTCAGCTGTTGGATGTAGCATTTATCTAAGCTAGCTTCTTCATGTGTATTATCTTAAGCTAGCTTCTTCTGTGATGGAAAACTAAGTTTTTAACACAGGGTTTTAAGATTTTTTTTCTTGTTTTTTGAATTGGAACTCAGTGTCTTTGAATTTGTTTTCAAAATTTGTAGGTTCTGATTGGTCGACACACAATCGAGGCACCAATCCTTCTTTTTCTGCATCTAACTTGTGTATAAGCAGCTCTTGTCAGTGGAACTGCAAAGAGATCTTAGGTGGCTGCCTTTTTCTTTATTTTTATTTTCTCCAATGACCAATGACAACATAGCTTTTCTTTTTAACTGATTGGCGTAAGATTGTCGTATGTGCTATAATAGTCTACATATGACCATTCAATCCCTGTAAGTGGCGATCAAAAACCAGTAGCATGGATTTATCAGTCTTTAGGATCTGTCTGTAGGTTCAGTTAAGTTTTGAGTAGTCTGAAATCAACTGCACTCTTTGTTTTTGTAGTCTGCTTCTCTGTATTTCTATTATTTGTCAGTACTTGTGTTGTTTTATATTTTTGTTGCAATAGCGTTGCATGTTCCTTTTAATTCCAGCATGTAGTACTTGGCTCATGTCAGTTTCTGTTTTTGCATTTTGCTATGGCAGTACATTTGTCTGAACGCCTTTCAGAGTTTTTGCCCTATAATTTGTCAGCCAATGGTACATTGATACGTAGTACATTTTGTGGTTCCTATCTGTTTTTGCAGTTTGTTTTTAGCATACTTTGAGGTTTTTGCTTTTTGCTTTTTGGTGTTCTCAGCTAGTGGTTAGCTCTTACGGTAGGCTTTTTTATTTCGTGGTTTTGGGGGTTTTTTGTTGCTTCCGTGAGGTATTAAGAAAGGTCATATATAATCACATAAGCAGGTAACGATCATGCGTGCTAGTTTGCGACTTCTAAAAGTGGAGCTCCAATATATACTATTGAACTGAATGAATGCACGCTATGTGCACCAGTAATTAGGTTCACTTAGTTTTAAGTTCCGGTTGTGTACTTCCAATTCATGCAGTCTTACTGTACACCTATAAGAACATGTCACTCATACTTTGAATGGCAGCCTACGTACTGAACTACATTTTTGAAAATACAGAAATGATTCTTTTAATCTATTGAATTGGATATCAGAAATTATTGAATTGCTTTTTTTCATCTAACATGGTCTCTCTTTTTAGGTGTTGATTTTTTGTTTTGGCAATGGTTTGAGGTCAGGAACACACTGCTACTGCAGCTTCAGGGGGTGCCAAGCTATTTCCACACAATCTATCAGCTTTGTTTTTATATGTAATGGCTAATACATGGGGCCATAATAGCTCGTCATTACTAGTCTAAAATGAGGCACATCTGTGTTTTTATGTGTGAGGCAAGTTATTAGTTAGGCAATTCATTAGCAATCTAGTAAGCAATTTAGTATCATTGGTCATGCAAGTTATTAGTATTACGGTAGCAATTATGTGTGTGCAACCCCAAAAAATTTACACATAAGCTCTGTGAAACCACATAGCAGAGCTGTACCTTTTTCTTTCCAGCAATGGGCTAAACTTTGAACTTAGTAAATAGGAAAGGCAGTGCACATTGGCATTGTAGTATTAACATAATATAATAGATATAGATCTGACAACACAAATTTTAACACAAATAGTACTGCTATTTCTTAGGTTGATCTTTTTTTTAAACTCTTTGATTTGAACTGTTTCTTGACTTTGAGCTTGTCCGGACATCTCTGCACATTATGATCATGCGATTTGCAAACGCTTCACTTATTCTTCCTCTTTGCTTGGCCCTTCATCCCCTTTTTTGGCCCTCTTGTCTCTCATGCACCCTTTGGCCTTTAACCCTACATTTGATGAACTTGGGCCAGCAACTGTACCTGCAGATTAGAAAATAAAATAGAAGCAATTAAGAGATAAGGACATGCGTACTAGGATTTAGTAGATGATAATAGAGAGGCTAGTTTTCTAAACCTGTTGTTCTTAGCAAACTAAACTGATTATACGAAACAACTGAATTGCTCACGCAAAAGTACTGAATTGTTTGCCAGTCATATCAGATTTGCTAATGCAATGGCACTACAGTACTAGCTGAATTGATTATAGTAATACAACTATTAGTGCAGTTGATATTTCAGGCTTGTTCATTTTTTCCTTAGTTTATAATTGTCATCTATGTGCTTATCTTTTTGGTATTTCTACTTGATTTGTAGGTGTGGGCTCATCTGGTCATCAAGCACCAAAATAAACATGTTATGATATCATTAGGTACCATGTGCAACATTACCTACCATGTTCAGCAGCTAACACAAGAAAAACTTAAGATGTATATATATTCAGGCAGCAGTTCAAACATGTAGTCAGATCTGGTTATGCATTAAGGAGCAAGAACTGTAATACCTTTTTTCTGATTTGATTTTGCTTGAAGCAATACAACTGAATTGCTTATGCAAAAGAACTAAATTGCTTTATCAGTTTCTCAGATCTGCTTTTCTAGTAACAGATCTGATTCTAGTAACATATCTGATATGCAAAACACTGAACTACTTTTTCTAGATAGGAACATATCTATTTTTTCTAGGTGATGCAGAACAACAATCAGTATGTGTAATTTTGACTGAGAAGAAGCTAATTAGCTACACATGATAGTAATCTTGTATATTAATACGTACTTGTTGTGATTTTTCTCTGTTTTTGGATGAACCAACCAAACGACCTCTGTGTTTTACATGATGGATTGGAGAAAAGCAAAGCGCCTTCCAGGTTTGTGGGGCTTTTTTGGGCCTAGCATCTAACGGGCCTTTTGAAACACCCTCGATTTTCTACAAAGGGAAAATCCGCAGAATGCTTTATACATCAGTCGATAATCAATTTCATACATCGAATTTGGAATAAAAGAGTACAATAAGGGGCTTACATTATATAATTCATCGCCACATGGCGAAATATAGCATTCACAATAGCTTTAGAGAGCGGAAACGATATCACGGAAGCAGCTTCAATCTCCAACTTGAGCGTAGGCACGAGACCACCTAATCCATCTTATCCTTGACATCATTGTAGAGCAGGTAAAACTGCACACCGCCAGATGTGTGCAGGCCATGGTCAGCACCGAATGAGCTTTGGTGGAAATAGAAAATAAAGGGGTCTGGGGATCCTATAATTTGGCTGTGGGTTGCATCCTAGCGCATGCGAAAGTAGCAAGTAATCATAAAATAATAGTCAAGTTTAATCATTCCCAAACCCAACCTCATCCATCCATCATCCCAATCCATCCCAAATCCATCACCACTTCTCCATCACCACATCTCCATCACCATGACACACTCTCAAGTCAACCAGGCCAGACTCCCGCTCTGCTTGTCTCAGCGGCACGCAGCCCACAACCTAAGGGCTCACGGCCAGAAGTATCTCTCGGGGAATGTAGAACACTTCTCTCTCTAGTCTAGTCAACAGAATACAGGAAAGGTCCACAGCCAACGAATCGGCATATGTATCGATTGATCAACCATACACTCTGCAGAGGTTTTACAATTCCACAAGATAGCCATCATCGATGTCGATCACCATCTAAGCAGATTCTGGCCTCCTCCTAGCCTAGGCCGATGCCACCCTACCACTCAGCCCTGGGGCACCCCGGGTACGAACCGGCACGCTGAGTCTGTGAGGCCATAGTACCGGGCCAGGGGGCTACTAGGCCGTCTTAGAAGGGTGTGGGTCTCCATGCCCGTACCTTCCTACACTATCCGCTAACTTCCCAGTAGTAGTGGCATCGTCCTACCTAGTGGCTGAGCCGTCTCCCGCCCATTCAGGAGCGAGTGGAAAGTAAAGGATTCCCATGAAGCTGATACTAGAGTCTGTCAGGTCCTAGGGTTAGCCAAACAGAGCATCTTCTCGTGAGGTATTCAATACCCCATACCACTACAGCACCTTCCGTTCCGGGGCCTCTCTCCACCAGGCTCCCAACCCGGAACCACCTTAAGTCCATTTTACCCACCACAGGTAATCTTAGATGGGGATACCCAGATCGTACCCCCCGGCAAGACTTGCTCCAAAAGCTCATCGTATATCCCTGCTCAGCCGACTCAACCCTCACCCTACGCCCTGCCGTAATCATCCACCCAATATCCCAGATACTCGCCAAGAGTCCATCAAGTCCATCAAGTCCATCAAGTCCAAGTCCACCAAGCTTGACATCCCAAGCCAAGCCATTCCCAAGGGTTCACCACCCGCATCACATCACAGATACAATGCGAAGTGGAGTTATATTAAGTGTGATAATATGCAAGCAAGCAGAAGAGCATATATATAAGTGCGAGCGCGATGCTGGGTAATCAGGTAATAAAGGCTTAATCAGGGTGGTAATAGTTCAGGCAAAAGCATG
>JAKNSH010377926.1:0-11145 GCA_027790015.1 Cymbopogon flexuosus
ATGAGCTTGCCGAGAGGGCATTGGATGAATCCACCAGTGGGATGATTAAAGATGAGATTTCACAGGTTTGTAAGCATCAGAATATGGTGATAGCATTATACCTTTCAATCTCGGTAACAGCATTAGCGATAATGTGTCAGGACAAACAACAGCCATATAAAACCATGATGCTTAAATGTGATCCCAGTTGATTGTACCATTGACTGTGTATACAGAATATTTATTTTTGAACCAACCCTTAATATACTGCCGTTACCTATGATTAAGATTGCCATACCTTCTGGATTTCTTGCTTTCCTTTCATTGGAGAAGTTAGTTGGCATTAATTTTCCTTGGCCTGTTAGCCATATGTATGTCAAGGAGGTTGCTTGTTTTCTGCTTCTAGTGCCTAGTAGCACACTTGTATTTGTTCAATAATAATCTTCTTTGCAAGCAATTGTGGATGAAAAATTCATCTCATTTCTGATAACAATCAGCATAGAAGCAAATTATCAGTAGGGGAACTTGACATCCTGAATGCATTGGTAAATCACAGAAAAAAAAAATCAGATTCTATTGAGACCATGCTTGTGAAAGAAAGCTCCTTTCTTTCCCTTATATTGTGAAATGTGAAGTAATATTGTTTTGTGTCTGCTAAAATGAAACTTCGGCCTTGTTTAGATGGGAGTTAGAATTCAAAATGTTAGAATTCGAACTCCTGTAGCATTTTCATTTGTATTTGGCAAATATTGTCTAATTATAAATTAACTAGACTCAAAAGATTCGTCTCATAATTTAGAACCAAACTGTACAATTAGTTACTTTTTATACCTATATTTACTACTCCATACGTGTATCCCTAGATTGATGTGATGGTGATGTGACGGAGAAAGAATGTGAAAACTTGTAATCTAAACCAGGCCTAAACATGCACGGTTTTAGATTAGATCATCAGTATGACAAAAACAATTTGTACAGTATGCGAGATTTAGAAACCAGCAAAAGTAAAACGGAAGCCATACGTGGCGTATCCATCAAACTCCAATTTTTCTTTTTCTTTTTACAAAACATACAGAAAAACAACCCCTGATCATCAACTATTCGACATGTTGTGGCATAGTGGCAGAATTGGCTAAGCTACAGCTTGTTTGGTTGTACTTGTATCCATCTCAATCCACCCCTTTCTTTTCTTGAAGACAAGAAACTTGGTATTTCATCTCCTGGAGAATTTTGATACGAGGTACACTAGAAAGAAGCAGCCAAGGGCAAACAGGACAACATGGACAAGATGATTTGAACCATTCTGAATGATGCTTTGGTTCATTCTCCTCATGTTGTTCTTGACCCCAGCCTGGGCCTTCGTCAGAGTCATTTGCTGTGGCAGAACAAAAAAATTGTACATCAAACACTATCAGAGGCATATTCCAAGTTTCCAGCACAAGAAACAAAAGAATATGACAGATGGTTCTATAGGAAGTATTTTACAGAAAAGGGACAGGAAAAAGCAACAGTTCCAAAATATCAAGTCACTTGAAATGAACTAATGCCTACAAAACTGAACAGTAAACTGGATCCAGAGCAAATCATCAGATTTAAGTATTTACATCTGAAGAAAATGACAGATAAAAAGGAACTTAGGCTTCTGATTCAAAATATATGACACTAAAAATATGTTTCCTTGAACTCCTTTTGTTTCTGGACATAGCATGGCTGCATAAGGACAAGATAGTCAACAATAAAAATAGGCTGAAATCAGACTATGTCAGCTTTGATACGGTCACACATGGTGCAAATAATCATCAGCCTTGACCGCTCAATTTATTTGAGAGGGGAGATTGGTGAAATACACTTGGGAAAATGTAACTTTATGGGTCAGTGTGGCCAATTGCAATTAAATGTGCACCAAGACAATATAACTTAGAAGGAAGTCAGAAATGGAAAATACAATCCTCATATAACTAACTGCAAATGCAGAATTTTTATCAGTCAGCCATTGGGTTTTCTTCAGGATCTGGCCCAAACTTACCAGCTGAGATATGAAATCATTTTGATACTTGGCCTCTGTTTGGATCTCTTGAGCAACCTGCATGATAAAACCAATAACTTTTCTTAGAACAAACCAAATCAATGTCAAACTAAGCACTAAGGTACAAAGGGAAAAAAAGAAGACAAATTGAGTATATCATGCATGGCTGAAATATTCATATGTAGTGTTCCAAATGCGCACTGCTGCTCCGGCTCTCACATCGGTTAAAGTTTAAGAACAAAAATTCAGACTTTACTCACAAAAAAAAAAAAAACCCTACGAAAACACTTACTCCTCTCAGATTGCGGACTTGTCCATGCAGTCCAAGGATATGATCATCCAAATCAGCATTGATTGGGTCAATCTGGAGTGAAATCTCACTAGAGCTTGATGATGCAACAGGCCTGATTGTCAGCCCTTCCCTGCAGAATCAAATATTCAGATAAAAGTACACAAAGGGAACAAAAATATTATATATGATAGAACATAGGAAGTGGAGGAAAATCTTGGATCGACAGGCTCATACAAACTCAAATATTACTAATATTACTAGGAAGTCCTTAGGATGAACATAAATCATAGCTGATAACAATTTGATGAAAACTTTAGAATTAACAGTGTATATAACAGAATTAACTGAGGAAAAATATAATGAAGAAAAACACTGCATATATCCAATCATCATATATACATACTCAGTTTCTTAATGAAGAAAAAACACTGCATATATCCAGTCATCATATACACATAACAGTTTCTTAATTTGGAGGATTCGGTGTCATGTCAGGGATCGTTTAGGAGAGGTTAGGGCGGAGAGCAATTCTGTTGAAAAGGACGCTAGATAACCAAGAGAACTACAAGAGGATGTCACTGGGATTTTCAACATCAATTGGTGAGACTGGTGCCGTGTTTGGTCCTAAATCCGATAAATCCTAATAAAACTCAAAATGAAAAAAGAAAACAAAGGCCGAAACAACAATAATTGAAGCTTGAGTACCAATATCTGCCCTCGAGTAACCCTAAACATCAATTCCTTCAACCCTGCATATACTTGAGCTACAAGCATTACCAGCTGTAATGCGACGCGTTTTAGACGGCCATCAAGAAGAGTATCGACTAAACCTAGCCCAACCTAAACTAAAAACGGACAGCATGAATCGTGCATACAGAGCCCATGATAAGATCAAGCAGGCCAAACCATAGCAAGCACCGCGAGAAACCAAATCGGAAACACTAGGTCACTGGGATATTGGGGATCACCATCACGGCGCGAACTAATCAAACATTAGGACTGGAAACAAAGACGAGAGGGGGGCGAACCTTGAGCCATAGGAGCTGTTCGCCATGGCGGAAGCAGCAGAGGTGACCACCCAGGACTGGATCCCAGAGATTTCGAGATCGGCGGGACGAAGAAACGCAAACTTGCTCGCTCCGCCGCCAAGCAATCCCGCCGGAGGCTTCAGGGGAGAGGAAACTGGCCTTCGATGATGGGGCCGTTATAATTGGGAAGTGGAGGAAGGTGACGTGGGAGATCGGACGGCGGAGGAGTCGCCGGTGACGGTGGCAAACAAAAACGCGTCGATGTGTCCGATGCTTGATTGCTTGTTGCTTCAGTTTGATGAGCAGTCGCGAAGCTTCCTGCCGTCCTGCGCAACCTATCGTTTGCTGGGGGTCCCCTTTTTGCGTTTTGAACTAATAATTTGAGTGAAATTCTTGCCGATTCATGTAAAATTTATGTGTTTGAAGAGATTTGATCTGAAGACTTGTTACCACTATTTCAAACAAGTTGCGGCCATTAACTTGCTCAGATTGTGAAGAAATAGTGAAACATTGGGCGATGTTCAGAAAGATACTTTTGAGTGACGACCGCAGATAGCTGCTCCATCGGATTGAAACAGGGCATGTCTGTCTGTCAGCTGTTACACATGAAACAAAGTGTTGGCTGCAATTCACAGGGCAGACATGATAGGATCACGATGTGCTGTCAAAATTCAGCCATGTTTAGTTTTCAGAATTGGACATCAAATTCCTACTGTGCAAAAAGAAGATTCTCCGTCACATCAAAATACCGACACATCCATGGAGTACTAAATGCATATGAAATCAAAATCTAATTACACAGTTTGATTGTACTTGGTGAGACGAACATTTTGAGTGTAATTAGTTAAAGTTTGAATAATTTTTACCAAATACAAACAAAATGCTACAAAAATTCTAACTTGATACCAGTCGGAGGAATTGTCAAACGCCAAATAACATACTGTATGGCTGTAAATGGTAGACCTTAACCGAGGCCTGGGACTTGTTACACGACGCTCAGATAGCATGTAAATAATGAATAAATCGATAATTTAAATACATCTCCTAAACCCAAATCCAAATTGATCAGTCTAGTGCGTTCCACTTCGGCAAACTGATTGGTTGGATTAAAACACGGAAGATGCACGCCTATTGTTACTGCTTCAAGCAAATTTGGCTCATCGTAGATGAAAGAATCCATAGCAAGAACAAACCTGATAGGATGCAAATCACATATTGGACAACGGTAGTCACATATCAAACAACGGTTTAAGTCGGTACAACGGGTTTAAGCCGGTACAGATCACAAAAGAAGCTAATACCTATGCAAACTAAATCTGGACAGCAGTCGAAAATGACAGAAACAGTACATCACAACTGTAATGTGTAAGACATACTAGTTTCAATCTATGAACATCACTAGGCACGTAAATTCTGAGCCTCTTGAAGTGCTTCCTGCAGATTCTTTACTGCACTGTCATAGTACACGAAGCCCATAAACCAAAACTCATGGTTATCAACAGAAACCACCTGAATGTATTTCTCTGCTGCGTTTGTTCTGCTTGTTGATGAATTAACTGATCGCAGTTGAGCAAGGGGGATGACCACCTATTTTCAGATAGATAAACAAATTGTAAGTTGCACACTCTTGAAATATTTTGAAATCAATGAGTAATAGCAGTAAATAAGATTGCCAACAAAAAAAACTCATATTGGTGCACTGGTGAAAACAGATTAGACAAATTCTGCTACTTTATGTTTTCAATAAAACAATACAGTAAGATGTATTGTTTCAAGTTAATTCTGTAAGCCTGATTATCATAATGAAATAAGCTTCACTACAAATTGCATTTCCATGAACAAACTTTATATTTCCTGAACTAAAGCAAAACACAGTAATCCACATAATTACCTTGTAGTAGCTCCACTCAGTTTTGTCTCCAACCTGGTATGCAAGCGGACTATCACTACAGAATGCCAGTTTTACATTGGATAGGTAAAGCACACCCATCACAGGACCAGCCGAGGTTGACAAATAACATGCATATGGCTTCTTAAGCTTTTCACCAGGGGCGACCTCAAAAGTTTGGTGGAAAATTTTATCATATCCACCTTCTGCAATGACTTTGGTGACCTGGGAGATCCTGCTCATTGCTGCATCAGTAATGCTTGGTCCAGTTTTCACTGTATAAAGAATCAGGAAGATCTTATCAGTTTCTCCGCATTGTTAGGACTTGAAGAAACATGTTGTTATAATCTAGTGCTCATGGTTAAAACGATGTATCTAGAAGAGCCAAAACATCTTATAATTTGGAATATAGTATCAAACCACAAACAATACATCAAACAATAATGGAATATACGGAACAAACATTTCATAGTTATAAAAGATGCAGCACAATGAATCCTAATAACTGTCAATGACCATCAGAAATCCCAAATTCAGCGCACACTAATGAGATAAGGTGAAATTTGAGTTGATTTAGTTCTCTTTTTGTCTGAGCCTATGAAGAGGGATTCCGGTTCAATTTTATTGTGGCTAAGTAACAGTACAGCCTAACGACAACCTAATTCCATACTACAATAACAAATGTACTTGAAAATGCACAGCACGATTAGCAATCCTTTAACAATTTTATACAGCACAACTTCGGAACCCAATTTTGTGAAAAGACGGCAATGGAATCGAAGCTCACAGTGCTGCCAGAAGTTGCCGGTGATGGTCTCGGTCTTACGGGCCGCCTCGCCGAACCTTTTCCCCATCTTGCCGAGCACGTCCTTCACGGAATCCATCGTATCTACAAAACCACACCAAACAAAAGCACCCCAGAAAAATTAGGAACGATCGAAATTTCGGGCGAATCGGCAGGAAACGGGGCCAGATGTTAAGGCGCGGGGGCGGGGGGACGCACTCTTCGGCGCGGTCGCGGCGCCGCCGGCGGGGGAGGAGATGTAGGGGTTGCCTCCGTAGGCGGACGGCGCGGCGGTGGCGGCGTGATAAGGCGGGGGCGGAGGCGGTGCTACCTGCTCCGGCGACATCCTCGGGTACGGCGCGTACTCCGGGGTTCCCGCGGCGTGGGCTCCTCCGCCGGTGGTGGACGCGGCTGCGGCGGGCGGATTCATGTCGCCGACGGGCGAGGCGAGGCGCGGTGCGATGGGGTGCCGCTGGCGTTGGGGTCGATGTCCGTAGTTCGTACGGTTCGTGGACGAGATGACAGCTCTGCAGGTTTCGGTTGTGGAATTTTATTTCGGGTGTCTGCCGTGTCTAAAACGATGCCTGAATATATATAGTTGGCCCTTTTTCCTCACAAAAAAATATTTATCGTCTGAATAACGCGGTGGAGTCGTCGCTAAGCACAACACAATCCACAGCGTTTCAAAGTTGATCAAGCTCGCTTGACCAGCCAAAAATGCTTAGCCACGAAGGTGTTTTCGTTTATATTTTTATTTTCGCGTCGACGCAATTGAATATGCAGCCGCTTTGAGTGTTCAAAATCGACGCGTCACGGATTCCAAAGGACGCGTTAACGCTATGCTAGGGACCCACCTGTCGGTCATCCAGGTGAGCTCACGGGCCCCGCACGGGATTCCTCTTCGCAACGGTTCTATTCCGGGCTTTCGACTCCGCCCATGGATCTGGAAGGTTCCAACCCCACCGAACCAGCAAACGGCGCGTGGACGGTGGATCCCTCCAGCCAGGCCAGGCCCGTTCGCGCCAGCTAGCCCAAACGGCCCAGCTCACAACCGTAAGCCGTCCGGCGCGGTCCAGGCCTCGGCCTGTCGCTCAAAGGGCACAGGCCTACCCATGTACACATCCGGCCCATGAAGCCCGCGCCGCCGCCCTCTCGAACCCCGCGCGCGTGATGGAGATCGGAGAATCTCCAAATCCAACCTCGTGCCTGCGGCGCGCGCCCGTGCGGGCACCAAGGCCCGCCGCGGCTCCGTCCTCTTCCTCTGCTGCAGGCTGCACGTTTTTTTGCCGACGCCAACGCGCTTCCGTGCGCTGTCCGGCGATCCTATCGCCCGTGCGGCCCGACACACGGCCGTGGCGTCGTCGGCCTTGCGCTTGCGCAGCTCAGATGCAGAGCAGAGAGCCCGTGCGGCCTACCACCACCAACTAAAGATCATCAGATTCAGAGGCGGCTACCTTTGGACATGCACAGCACAGCAGAGCACAGGGGGCCTCCCTCCCTCTGGCCTCGGCAAAAGTTTGGCGCCGATTGGTTACTGGCGACCACGCTCGGCACACACCAAATGGTTAGTACTGTCGCTTTAGCCTGATCACGGATCCCTTTGATGACCATTACTGCTAATTTACTATAGCTATCCGCCACCATCTTGGTTTGCTTACATTGGACTTCAGTATTGAATTGAATTGAAGCAACCGGACTGAGAGGTGAGAGCACGTAAGCTGCAAAAGGCAACGCACTTTCCTTTTGAGAGGAGGGTAGAGCCATAGCGACAGGAAAACTGGGGAAAGAGGGTGGCCTTTCGCTTCCATGAAAGAAAACCTCAGAGATTCATTTACTGATGAAGAGGTTTCAGACATTGGAAAGAGGGGAAAATTCCGTTTTTAGTTTGAACAGAAGTTGCATGACTGAATTCCGAAGAAGCTTAACTTTGCATAAGACTGTCCTTACTACTAGTTTTTGTGATTGGACCTGGATATCAAATTCAAACGTCAGTGTTCTCCTTCCCAATCCCCATCCCCATTTATCGAGTCATAGATGTGCCTTGATTGGAGGAGAAGAACCATATGATCCTATCCTACCTCTTCTGCCTTGGTCCTTATCTTCCACCTCCCAAAATAACATGATGATACAGTAATAAGGCTAAAAATATGAGAAGAAAAAAATAATTACTTTCCTGCGCTAAAAAAATGGATTCTTTTTTTCAGGTGTACAATTGATCTTATGCACCGATTAGCTGGTTTTAGGTTGATAGTTTAAATAAACTTTACAATAATGCATGGCGTAACTGCATAAGTGCCATGCTACATGTGAATGCTTAGCGTCAGGGATCTCTAGACTGTTGGTTCTGATTCCATCTTGTAAACAAATCGTAGAAAGTACAGTGTATGGTCAGCACCATATAATAAAATTTAACATGGGACAGATCAAAATGTATTCCCACCATGAAATAAAATAGTTTATCATCGCAAATACTCAAGGAAAATATATCCTTTCATGTACAGAGGTTGATATGGAGTCACATGGCACCGTGCAGTGCGATGTATACACTTTTTAAATAAAAGTGTTTGCAGAGTCCGTGATATAAGTTTGCTGGACAAATCAATCAGCTACGAACATGCAGAGCAGAAAAATTATTGAAGAAAAAATCGAGATTTGACATCAATGATTTCTTTTCCCTTTTTATTTTGCAAGGGGGAAAAGATACTCCTCAATACCGCGAGAGGCCAGGGTGCAGCAAAGTGGGCAGTCTGAGGTAGCTAGATGTGCCTTTTATTATCACCATCTTTCAGCAAGATCGCAATTGACTTTAATCAGAGATTCAGAGAACAAAATCAGAATATCTCTCGTCAGGCGCCTCACCTGGTCATGCATCAAAAGATGAAGAAATCAGAATACTTGATGCGCAAAGCCTTTAAACGAAACGAAGTGGATTTGTACTTGAAATCTGGCAAGGACGGTGCACATACTCCACTGTAGTAAGCATGGATCAGTCAGGAAACCATATGGCCAGACATCAGTTTGTGTTCTGTGAACGCATGGTCCACCGGGTACTTTTGATTGAGCGCTCGAGTTGCAAATGATAAGTTGAACCAGAATATGCCGTGCAGGAAGTCCACTGAGAAAGGTGCCGACTTTTGGCACCAGTTTGCCGTTTCTCCGTGCGGGCAATTGCAATATGATATCGTAAGTCAAATTATAGTGCGTGGCCTTTTCGGTGTTTGGAGATGGACAGCCCATCTGCAGCTCCATCGATCGGAAAAGAATCCCCGCAGTGCTGTGCTCTAGCGACACCATCGCCGATCTGGGCCTTTTGAATCTCTCATGCTAATAAACAAGGAGCAGCAGCAGCCGCCGGGTAAAGTAATTCAGCTGATGCTGCGGATCAGAAGTAAACTAATGCCACACCCACCGGCCAACGTGATGTGTCCAAGCAACAAGCATGATGTGATAACTGCTCTCTCTGCCTCACTCTCTGCAATGAGAAAATGCACATACTATATCATCGTCCAACCACATCGCATTGCATTGAAGAAGATTGAATATAAGCTGCACTAATTTTCTCCTGTGACAAAAAAGAATGAATGAAAGAAGAAGAATCTGAAACTGAAAGGATGGATGCTGAAGATATGTGTACTCGTTGATACAATGTTACTTGCGTGATGTGGTGCCTGAAATTTGGCAGGCATCAGCATCACAAAGCCCAGATGGGTGATTGAATAGGAGCAAGCTCGCTCACGGGACAGAAAGGAAGACGGGCCTTTGAGATGATCTGAGATAGTGAGATGACTGAGGCACCGAATGCTCATTCTGCACAGCTCTAGTCTACTGAGTGACAGTAGGAGGGCCGCTGTTGATTGGAACATATCTTCGAGTTGCTGCCGCATCAAATACTATGCCATATATGTCACTCGAAAAAAAGGAGAAAAAGGGAAACTTGATTTGGAACTGGGTAATAAATAAAAGGAAAAAAAAAGATAATCAAGCACTGTGGTGATGGAGTGAAAGCCATCCATGATCAGATCTCAGTGCTGCTCTGAACATGGGCTTAGCCATTTAGGGTTCTCCTTTCAAATCGAGCATCTCTGCATCGCATACAGATACAAACGCAGCGTGGACATCGAGCAAAGCTCCATCGACGGACGGATGGCGAGAATAAATACAGTACTAGTATAGTATAATCTGCAGAGAAGAGAGCGCAGCAGGCAGCATGGAGATGGACAGCCGGGAGCCGGGGCAGTATGAGCTGTGCCCCGTGTTTTTTGTAACAGGAAATCAAATGTTTAGGATTTTATTAAGGGGGGAGGTTAAACAAATCCGTGGCGCTAAGAATCCCAATGCCTTGACTGACAGCCACCCCTGCCTGCAAAGGCCGACCAAGCGCGATAAAAGATGTGGGAAGAAACAAAAACTAACGGGCAGTCCCTTGGCCGATCTCCCGCTCTTTCCTACCGCTGCCTTGTAAACTAAGCCCCTCTTGCATGTGGACTCGCCAACAGTGGGTGTGGGGGCTTAGTTTTTGCGCCGGGTTTTGGACTCTGCTCGCTTTTGTGCCGAGTGCTCGAGCTCATCTCATCTATCCAGCTGACATTGTTCAGCACCACTGCAAGGATTTTCCATCTTCGGCAAGAACCTTTTTTTTTTTTGACAAGAATCTTCGGCAAGAACTGGTTTTTATCATCAGCAGTTCAGCACCTCGCTTTCTTCGTCGCCTCATCTCGACTGACCCACCTGCCATGTGTCGTTTGAAAATGTTCAGAGATAATTAAGCGATCTTAGTTGTTCAGGTTTTAGTAATAACAAACAAACCTCTTTTGGATTATGGATTCAAAATCAAATGCCGAGCAGGATTACAAATGTATCCTCCTCCAAGCAAAGGCAGCGGCAATTCCCGACATCGTGAGGGGCCTCGTCAGCATAACGCAAGTGGCTGTGGCCCGATGAGGCCACCACACACCACTACTACTAATCCTCCATCGTCAGTGAAAATGCGATCACGTGAATAAATAAACAAAGAAATAAACAGATCCGGAAAAGGGAAAACGGAGCTGGATTTTTACGGAAGATTTTTTACCTGGCACCTGAAAAGGGACACGTAATAACCAGATCTACCGCCTCCCTGGCATGGCAAAGCGAAAAAAGAAAAGAAAA
>JAKNSH010378083.1:0-22268 GCA_027790015.1 Cymbopogon flexuosus
GCGCCTGCGCCCGGGACGAGCGCGCCCGCGGGGGCGACGCGCGCGGTGGCCCCGAGCAGGGGAGGAGGGGGGAAACTGGGGGGAGGAGAGCCGCGGGCCACCTGCGCCCAAGAAGAAGAGAGGGGAGGGTAGCCATGGGGCAGGGGAAAGGAGGAGGTCACGCCATGGCCAGCGGCGGCGGCGGCGGCGCTCCTGGCGGCTGGAGAAGGGAGAGGAGGGAGAGGAAGCAAACCCTAGCTTGATACCATGTTGAATAGAATGATTGGATAATTTGGGCCAAGCCCTAGGAGTATTTTACATAGCAACACATACATGGGCCTAATGGGCCATATACTTCAACAAAGACCATAACTGATTCATATAGGTTATTTTATCTGCAAGAATGGTCCAAGCAAAGAAATCACTTACGATGCAGATTATTGACGAGAATCGTTGTCATGCGCTCCACTGAAAATGAAATGCTCCCGATCTGCTGGGCAGATAATTGAGAGCTTCCGGATATGTGCTGACTTGACAATTGGTGCAATGCAGACAGAAGTGACTTCACCGCAGCAATGTTCATCAAGGCTGAACTTTCAAACAACTTCCTCCAACAAAGAAACAAAATGCAGTTTAATATTACAATTTAGTTAAAACACGAAAGCAGCAACTTTCAAACAAATTTCTCCAATAATGAAACAAAATCCACTTTAGCATATGAGCAATGTAGTTAAGTTGGTACCAACAAAAAAACATGAAAAAGAAGAGGAAAAAGAATCCCCCTCCTGACCTGAGAATTTAAAGAAGAGAGAATATGGAAATCACTGTACTGTCCCGATGTATCTCTTGAAAGTCTTGAAACAGAAGCTGATACTTCCTGTGAGAAAAACTGGCAGTGTCAGCAAAATGACAGCACTAACTTAAATTAAGATGTTAGCAGAAAAGAAGAGTACATCAACTTCTGAATAACATGAATTCCTCAACCATAATAATGAATAACTTGGGGACAAAGTATTGTAACCTGAGTTGAAGCATGTGGAGAATGAATAGCTCTATCAAGTGCTGAAAGAGTCTCCAATACCTACAATTCCATTTATAAGAGAGTTCGAAGTATAATTCATGAAACTTAATTAGCTTAAAAATGTTACACTAACGCTCTACATACCAGAACCCAGGAAGGACCAAGGACATTGTGTAATCGATGTGCAACATTAAAAAGTGTCCTTAGTGCCTGAATTCAGAATGAAAAAGTGTAAATACATGTGAAAAAGCAAGGGATCATAATATAGTTGTAAGCGACGCTGCGCTTCTTTCCTACTTGCCTGAACATTTTTTGGTGTGAGAATAATACTATCACGCTGATCCACTGAAGTTTCTGACCTCTTTGATCCAGGAGACTGCAAGATGCTGACACATATGAAAGGAAACTAAGTGAAATAATTGCATAGAGCACATGAATAGCAGATGCAGCACAAAACTTTAGGCACAGCTGAAGCATTCAGTGTAAATGAAATCATCATGAAATATAAATGACCACCCTTCAGACTTTGGACTAAGGCAAGTGTAAATTGAACATTAGCAAAGTTTTAATCCAGTCAGCAACCATGAATTTGTACTTAATATCTTGTACTTTAGTTATTAGTTCACTACTATTAGTCATTTGTCCTATCATTTTTGACAGCAATTTCAACATACTACTACCACAGAAGTAAACAATAATAATAATAATAATAATAAAACTATCCTCTATGAGGTCATTAGTGATGCCTAAAATTCCTCTATGAGGTCACCAGTGATGCCTAATGACATATAAGACTGCAAATACTCATGTAGGTTGTAGCTATCAAAAGAAAAAGGGAATTCCAATGATAAAATCCTACTTAGGTCCAGCCTTCTAGTTGTTGGGAGACTGGATGGTCTTCCTTTTGGTCATGCCCGTATGTATGGTGGCGATACATCATTTTTTTCTTTTTTAGCAGGGTGTGTGTTTGGACGGGGCTAATTTTTCCCTCTTCCTTTGTACTTTTTTCTCTTATTAAAGAAATGATACATGGCTCTCGTGCGTCATTTGAGAAAAAAATCATAAGATCCGAGCAAAACACAAATACTAGAAAATAAAATATCATATATGCACTGAAAAACCAGGTTTATACAATATCTTTTTTTTTTCTCTCGAAAACACAGGAGAGCTGCACTTCATTATATTAAGAAGAAAGGGCCAAGAGCCCTACAACACACACCAACCACAATCCTCAGGTTTATACAATATCTAAATAATATATTTCATTTTTCGAATTCATATCACTCAAACTAAAAACTCAAAAGGTAGAAGACCCTTTTTTCAGACAGATAAAGGTGCATATTTTATTGCCATCACATCACACGCCAAGATAGAAATTTAATTGGACTAACTGTTTAGGAGATTACAACGTTAGAGACACGGCAACACGCAAAATGAACCAGACAAATTATAAGGCTGGAATTTACAAGATGGATGAACATTGCAGGAACCCCTACTGTTTTCGCTATTAGAAGATATGCTTACACAAATACACAGTATTTCTAACAAACCATATTACAATATTAATTGTCACACATGTTATATACTTCACAAAAAAAAGGAAAAAGGTACTTAGAAGAGGAGGGGGGGCTGCAGGCATATGATGTATGATTCTACCAACAAGATATTTGGCTATATGCCTAGTAAGAATCCTAGTAAACTGGACAACAGTAGCATACCTTTTCTTCTCTCCATCATTTGGATTATTGATTGTAAACTTGCAAAGTGATGCTAGGAAAGAGTTTAAGGGCTCTACAGCACGAAGAACTCCACAAGCCTGAAATAGTGCATCCCACATTTTGATTGTCAAAGCAGTTAATTCACTATAAAGGATGGGACATGGATAAAACAGAAAAGCAACACAAGACCAATAGCCCTTGAGCCACATCATGGGTGGAATACTGTCTAAGTCGACTAAAGTAGGGCAATTTTCCAAAGTTCTTGATACATCAACAGACCACTATTATTACCTGAGTGAATGCTTGGTATCCTTTCAATATCTCTAATATTATAGCTTCCCCCTGTGACCTGTTAATTAGATTACCGATAACCATAGGAACAGGAAAAATAACATATAATTTATAGGAAAGTACATGTGAGTTCAAAGATTGGTCTGACCTCATCAAAATAAGTGACAGAGAGTCAAGGATGGTTAACCATGTTGAATTGACCATAGCCATACAAAGAAGAGCCAACTGTCCACTACATTGCATACTATTTGATTCACATTTCGGTGATTCAAGCTAAAAAGATACAGAAAAGATTAGTTAAACTAAAATTCATATATTCATTGTTTGAGCGAAATGTACAGCAGGGGACGCCACCAATGTGGTTTTTATTAAAATGAAAAAATAGCAACACTGTACAAAGAGGCCTCAGCAACATCTAGAGCTTCATTATTATGCTATTCATAAGAGTCGTCTCCTTAGTTCTTACCTCACCAACATCTAGAGCTTCATCAGTCAAAGTTGCAATAGTGAAAACTACACCTAAGAGACCTTCAAGAGCCAGAGTGATAGTATGTGCTTCACTAGCTACCAAAACAGCAGCATTTGATGCATCATTATCCATACTCCACTCAATCCCTGAATGGTAATTGCCATATCAGTAGTTATTAAAATATGAGTAAACAAAACAATAAGCTCAGAGCAAGTAATAATTTAATCACCAGGCTTTGTTAACTGTAGAGAGTACCTTTAGCTTTACTACTGAACATTCCACCAACAGCTGCTAGAGTTTCTTCGCTTGAGTCCGAAGCCTAAGAGAAACATTTCAAGTTAAAGGAATAGCATGGGGAAATTCTCAAATAAAATGAGTTCATACAAACATGTAATTAATAAGGATGATATTCTTTTGAAGCAAGGGAACCAATACCACCTGAATTGAAGCTACCACCAAAGCAAGTGCTCTAACTATGTTCTCGACTACATTGGTATTCACAGGATTCCTGTATTATTAAAATAAGAAAAGGATATCAGCATATTCTCCTAAAAAACATGTATAATGTCATGCCCACAGACATAAAGCACCAATGCAGTGGACATACTCCAGCACATGGTTAGCTAATTTTAAAAATCAGGGTCTCCTTCAGTCGGTTCGTTTTAGAGATGATGTTAAGAACGCCTTTTGTGTATGGCTTGATGCCTTTAGTTAATTTATGTATGTAAGAACCCTCTTGTTTATTTCTCAATAGAAAATTTGTGTACTGTGGTATCTCCCCCACAGTCTTTTGTCGTAAAAAAAATGCAGTGGACACACTGACATGGACATACTGACATGATTAGCAAACCCCTGGAGAGAAACTGTATAAAAATTCATCAACCAGAAAAAGAAAGAAGAAATGAACAGATAAAGAGAATTCAAGAATAGCACTGTGGAAATAATACGTACAAGTCAAATGTCTGAAACAGCAAGCGCAGAGTGCAGGCTTCTACACAAAAACCCTGACGAACAAATAACAATAAGGGCAAGCATGTAACCATTAACCAATAAGGAATCACTATTTTAGCCAAAGAAACTTACCCTTAAAATTTCAAGGACAAGTATCTGATGCCATAATGGTAAGTCCTGACGGGTAACTTTTACAAGCATATTAAGGAAAACCTGTTAATAGAAGAAGCTTAGACTTAGGTAGGCTAACACAATTGGATGATTCAGAAGTACCATGAGCACTCGTATAATAATGAACTATAATTATTTCGCATCCCAAATTAGTTGCTTCAAAGTGTTAATGGTCAATCATAAAGTAAGGCCTTGTTTGGATGCACATGTATCTACCTCAAACCACATGTGTGGAGTGGATTGGAGTGGAACTTAGTTCAAATACACTCCAATCCACTTCAACACATGTGGATTGAGGCAAATACATGGACATCCAAACAAGCCCTAAAATGTGAATGCATGGTCAATCATGAGGGAAAATAGCTAGCAAGAACCACTCCTCCAAATTGCAGAATGCAAAGTCTAAGATCTACTGGCAAATCAATTTAGGAATAGAAACTAACAATGATTCCTGACATGATAAAAAGTAATGTCTATATTGATTAATTCACCTTTTGAAATTTTTGCGGACATAAGGTGCTTAATCTACATGGTGTGGACACAACCTAATAACCTAATGTACTATTTTTAATAATGCACGTCTAGAGAATGAGCAGAGGTGAGTGAAGTATAAGGCTAAACACAGGTTCAGTTCTGAAACATACTTAGCTTTCATGGCATATAGGCACACATATTCATATACATATATGAAGTCAGTTTGCTGGACTGACCATATAGTTCTAGCAGCTATCAGGACATACAAACATCAAATAGATTGCTTGCTGACAGCCTGCACAACTTATCTTACACACATAACTTATCTTACACACCAACACACCAAGAAACTCCTGTTGCTGTGCAAACAAGAAAATACAATTGACTCCTACTGCAGCCTTCAGAGGGAGCTGCCTATTTTAGTGCCTAAGCAAAAACAACCAACTTATACACATTAGCAACTAGGTAAAAGACAATATAGTACTAGTACTAGATAGATAAATTGCTCTAATATGGACAAAATTGGTTGTTCTTGTTTCATTACTTTAGGTTGTGTATGATGCATTCCCAAGCATATTGATCCTAAACAGCTAGTAACATGATTAATTGCCATAAGTTTAGTTACAATTCATCGCCGTCATAGTAAGCTAAAGCTTCTGGTTAGATTCTGTATTAAATTATGAGAAATGTAGTCAGGATGCATATGAGAACGGGCAAAACAGTACCTCACTTTCAGTAACAAGTGAAGAGCTATATAGCCTGATGACATGAGAAACCAGACGGAGGACTAAACGACGGTAAGAAGGCTCCCCTGCTTCACCCTCGAGCTGAAGAGAGAAAAACAGAAATCGGATCATACAAGAAAAGGTGCTAATGGCCAATGTTCCATTGTTGTCTAGTGGAATCTATTAGAAAAACTTCAGTGGCATAGTCAGCTGATTCAATAAACCTACCTCAACATTTGTGCGGAGTGAAGTCATGAGAAGTGAGCAAATTTGATGACGTAAAACCTGGCAGATATCAAGATGATCAAAAGTTATCAATCAACAATTTAAAAAATGATGATAAAGAGTTGTACAGAAACACAAACCTGCTGGTAAGATAATAATGCCTGGAATATAGCAACATATGTGGATAGCACAAACCTGGAACAAAAATGTCCAGATGAGGTTTAGATTGTTCTTATGCAGGTTCTGCTTCTGCTTAAGATTATGTGGAATTGTTCTATATACATCTTCACAACATATTCAGTCGTAAAATTTTCATTGTGGAATTCAGAGAGCTTACTCAAGTATGTCAAGGGCAAATGTCCTATGCAGTGAATAAACACGGAGCCATGTAGCCTAGAGGAAATAAGTCACGAGTTACCCACAACATTATGTGAAAGGGGAAAAACTTCATATGTTGGTATTTAAAGAAAAATAGAGAAGGTTCTATCAGAAACTGCTCGCACATACAGATCCACCTGCAGCAAGAGCTGTCAGGTCTTCGAGCAGACGGAGGCCGAGCTTTCCAACATCACTCAAATTCTCCCTCATGGTAAGATTTCCAGAGTTGCTTGCTAGCGATCTGCCATGTAAAGCAATCTGAATCTACAGACCAAACAAAGGCGAAATGCACATGCAACTCCCAAGAAAAACAGCATTAACATTTCTGCAGTACCTATCATGTATTTGGGTATAAATTTTAAAATGTCTTTCCAAATCTGACTAGAATGAAACGGCCTTAAGAATGCAAGTGAAATGCAGAGTTTGTCGTACTATTATCCATCTCAACTACAAGCCCATGTGTTCTGCTAGATTCAAAAAAAATGTGCATTGGGAACAATAAACTTAAAAACATAAGAGTTCTGCATTTCAGGCTAAAAGTTTACCTGCTTTGTCATAATCTCAAGTCGTCAACTATAGCAGCTAAGATATGCCTTAATAGCATAAATCATTAAAGAAACAGAGATAGCCTTACAGTGTGTGACTGAAGCTATGAGTGACGTTATCAGCAACAGAGCTAACACGGGAACTGAGTCTTGCTGAAGAAGCTTTACCGGAGGGAAGTGATTCAGCACGAATCACATTATCAAAGACCAATGCCACTGCTTGTCTAAACGTAGCTGCTGCCGTACTAAATGAACAATATGTGATTTATAGGATATTACTAAGGAACTTAGAATCAGTGAAACAACTGTATGGCAATGAGCTTACTTGCGGACACTGTCAGAAGATCGACTGCTTTCAAGTAGGTAAATGCATATTCCAAGAGCTTGTGACATGCTCTCCTGAAAGAAATATAAAGGATCCACTGATAAGATAAGCCTACTGATGGTACCACAACTGTTATTCATGCTCCAAAGAACAACCCAAAGAAACAATCAAGATTCAGAAATATAATCCAAGAAGTAGCAAACAAACTATTTATAGACAATTTTGCTACTCCAAGGATATGTTTTTATAATAATAATCATTTTTGTGCTGATATTTTTCAGGATGTATATGGTTTTGCTTATGTAAAAAGTATATCATTTGCCTGATCATAAGGTACTATTTATAGACATTAACAAAAATAATAATATCTGATATTTTTCTGCAGCATAAAAAAACATTTGACTGATTTGAGTTTGAAAGGTTACATTACTTATTTTGAAATAAATGTATTTGAAAAATTATGTGCTAATATAATACGGTTAAGTGGATAATGAGTTAACACTCAACAACACCAGGAAAACTCTCATGTATGAGAGTATCTGATGAGGGGTTCTGCCAGAACCAGGACAGTGGACTTTTGCAACCTTGGTTGTTGGTTCCGATTGGCAGCATGTGGATGGCACAGCACAACGATTTGATGCTCAGGCTCCCATGCACTGCGACTTGTAGGCTGATATGTTTTTTTGGTTGCCCATAGCAACGCATGGGCATCTAGATAGTAAAAAAAAAGGAAAAGAACAATAACTTTCTTTTGAGAAAAAGGTAGCAGTGAACATAGGCCCTGTTTGGGACATTGGATTTCCAGCTTCTGCTTCTTTTTCACCTACCACAGGTGCCAAATGCGAAACTCAAGTAGCTTAAACTCAAGAGCTTGTGGAAATGAACTAGCAGCAGCGACCGGGGGAAAGCACTTCAACAGCAATTCCCACGTACGACTGCCTCCACATGAGCTCCTCCCTTCACTCCTCATTTCTCTCCCACACCAAGCAGCAGTGGTGCTAGCCTTCTCTGCCGACAACACTACCTCCACTCCTCTACCATCATGACCACGGCCATGTCACTCCTTCACCGTGCTGCCCTCAGCATCTTTCACTCATGGCCGTTCCACCCCTCCACATTAGGGTCCCCGCTCCATAGTCAGCTGTGGAGTTTGCTGGCAGCGGATCCGCGCACGTGCCCCTTCCCCTTCTCACTGTTCCAGAATTTCTGCCAAGCTGAGCAATGGCACACGACCTCCCATTCTTGCACAACGTGATTGGGAGCCGCACGTGTACCATGCTCACCCAATGTGTCGCCGCAGAAGATCGTCCAGGCCAGGCCATGGCTTTTCTCTCTGCTAAATGCTGATGAGAGCACCGCCAGCAACCTTGTTCATCTCTCAATCCTCACAAAAAAGTTGAGAAAGAAGCCAAACGTCCAACAGGACAACTTTTATACAGCAGCTTGTGTGAGAAGTGGTTTCTCTGTGCTGCTAGAAAAAAAAAGAGCTTATAAAGAAGTTTAAACTGTGTCATACAGGGCCTAATCCGCACGATAAAGACAAAAAGGTGTTACCATCAGGTGATGGCATGTTGGCTCATTAATGCAGTCTTATGTTTATTATTTCGAATTTCGGATAAATAGAAGCTTTCACATGTTTAAAGGTTACTGAAACACATGGCATGTATGAAACCTTCCACACAAAAGAATTAAAATTATAGCCACAGAAGTTGATACCTCACTTTCAGGATGTAGATGCGATTGAAAAAGAATCAACATCGTTTGCAAAGTCTTTAGTTGAACAATCTCATCAGTCATCTCTGCGTGCTGCAACAAACAAACAACAGAGTTCAGAAACAATGAGTTCAAGGTTGCAGCTATAACTACAGATGATTATGGAAATCAAATTTTGTCATGCGAATTGAACAGAAGAAACATAAAGGTTGAAATGCAAAATAAACAACTATAATAAACTTGTAGCTTCATAAATGTGGGTTTGGAATTATTGTGTCTTAAAACATGATCTCAAACTCAATTAAGAAAAACAGTAATGGGGTGTTTGGTTTGTGGGATGGAATGAATTGATCCATCACCACCTCATTCCTCACAAGCTAATAAATAATACTAGTATGAGGAATGAAGACATACCACTAAATCTGAGGAATGGACTCATGATGCATCACCCCGTTTAGAACCCAGGTTCAAGTCCTCATCGAGGTGAATATGGGAGCATATTTTCTTATTAATATTAATATAAAGCCACCTGTTTCTTCTAGGTTGGTCCAGGAGTTTTTTTTTTTAAAGAGGGCACAAACCCGGGTGATGTAGGTGTACAGCCACAACTCCCACCAATTGAGCTATCTAAGGCCCAATTTGGATTAGCTAGAGCTTATAGAAAACAGCTAAACAACAGCTTTGTCTGGTCCAAACAGCCCAGCTTCCCATGCCCAACCAACCAGCTTAGAAGAAGTCATAAGCTAGCGCTACCCAGCTATTGCAGCTAATAGAAAGTTGAGCTGAAAGCTGATCCAGAAAGGGCCTAAGTTCCTAAATGTCATGACAATCAAAAGATAACACAGAATATCATGTCTGATATGTATATTTATCGGCGAAATTTTCATGACAATCAAAAGATAACACAGAATATCATGTCTGATGTACATCATTTATCAGCGAAATTTTCATAATAGATGGAATGAGGGCAAAAAGTAACTAAGAAGGCAAGAACTCACATCCTTCAGAGTCGCTAGTATCTCCTTCAGCGCAGATGATGCAACAGCACCGTGTGATATAAGCTTTTGCAAGCATGATAGTCCTATGACACTCAACTTCACTGATTTAACACCGCATGCCATCAGAAACATCCGCAGTATATCTTCATTTTGAGCTATTTCACTTGGGCCAGATAGAGATCGGAGCTTCAAGACCAAAAAAGAAATTGAAAATGGTGCCTTATCAACGAACAAGTAACACTTATGATATATACTAATACTGAGAATGTATAGAAGGTCATAAATTACAAGTCTTTCGCAGAATTACAGAAAATAGATAAAAAGTATTCTCCTTCAGTAATCAATAAACATTATTTAAGCATGAATTTATTTGGAGTATAAGAGAGAGAGAAAAGAGGCCCTTGATACTATAAAGATAAAGAAAAAAAACTTGAAATGGTCATGGAATAAAGCTAATAATTGGTTACATCTGCCGACTGCCATTATGATATAAAAATTGCCTAAAAATATAATAAAATCGAAAGAGTGCATGAGTTTCTACAGGTTCAGACTCGCCAGCAAAGAGTGATGATATCAGTGTTCAAAAAGGCATAATTACGTGTATGCCTAATCACAATTAGGCATGAGGCAGATCCCTGGCGCATCACCTAGGCCATAAGAGGCTAATAAAATACAGGAGCAGGAATGCATGAAAATCGAGAGCCATGTGGACTTTTGGGCAGGAGTGCAGGAAAAAGAGGACCGTGGATGAGTAGGTTATCATGAAAACTCAGTTTACTTGGAGTGGCCTAGCGCATAGTGCCTATTGGAACCTTGGATGAATTGGAAATGAAGTTATGGTCAGTTGGCCACACTCTTTAGACACATGCGGACACACATAAGCAGGGAAAGACCCAACCTTACACATAGAAGTTCTGTAGATCATCGGAAATGATAACAGAAACGCAACATTGGATATCGTTTTCACTTTTCAAGCTAAGCTTAGAACTTCACATGAGCCATCAAACACATGACTAATAGCCCACTACTCCCTCCACTCTAAATCATAAGTCATTTTAGCTTTTTTAGATAGACACATAGCGTATATCTAGGTGCATAGCAAAAGCTATGTACGTAGAAAAGCCAAAATGAGTTACAATTTGGAATGGAAGGAACAGCTAATAAACCCTTCAACTTCAAGAAACTAGTGTGAAGTTCCTTCAGCTCCACATGATTTGTGCGTCTTTGGGCATATGGTGCTTACAATTCTCTCAAAACCATGGAAAAAATGTGCATTTGGTATGACATTGAGATTTCCGCCCCAGCAAAATTGGTCCCAAGCATCTGAACGAAAGCGATCTAATCATTCTACACCCACCTCACTAATCATTGATATAATTTAACCACAATGCACAAATTGCAGCTCGAAATTTTAACTTCCAAATTTAAACTCCCACTACTTAGAGGTTCCAGAAGTTAAAATTAGAGCAGTCCTACTCCATATCTCTAATTCGAACACGCTGATATAGTGACACTGCACTATCTCAGAACAAGACTAGAATAGAGTTATCAAACCCAAATGAACACTTCTAGATTTCAATTACCGGCCTAAACGTTCGGATACTACCCCGCCGCTAAATGGATCCAGAACGGGCGAGGGCGCTGAAGGAATGCGAAATGGGTGTCGATGTCATGATCACTACTGAATAGTGCGTGCTGCTTAGGTAAGGAGAGGCGTACCTTGAGTATAGCGTGCTCGGCAGCGTCTTTGACAGCGGGATGACGGCGGCGTGCCTCAGCGGAGAGAGCGCGCAGATCGGCCTCCAGCGCCGCCATGAAGGCCATCTCCTCCGCCGCCGGCCTGCTCCTCCTCAGGCGCAGCGGGGAAGCTATGGTGAGGCCAGGGGTTAGGGCTTTGGCCTGCGCTCCCGCGGGGATCGGAAGCGGGAGTCCGCGCGGCACGGGACAAGTGAGATCTGAGGAGAGACGGGGACGACGGCGGAGAGAAGATTTAGGTGCGCTCGATGTTTAGTTGCCTTCATTTTGTTTCGCGGGAAGAAGGTCGCCCCACCGTTCGTTCTGGATCTCGCGGTTAGTTGAGCATCTTGGTATAAATTAGCTCAATTCAAGTCTATTTACTGCTCCTATGATTCTACCTAGTGTTTGAACTTGCAAATGTTGGTGTAATACTATGAATTAGCATAAAGCTATTTTCATTCAAATGATAAGAGCATTTCTAAGAGTTTCTTTCTTTAACTTTACTCTTTATAAACAACTATCATGTAAACAGTTGCTCTCTACATCCCAAATTGTAAAAATTTTGGAGAGTAAAAAAATCTTACGTTTGACCAAATTTATATGATAAGATTGACCAAATTTATACGATAAGATAGTAACATTTAAGATATCAACTAAATATCATTAGATTCTTCGTTAATTATATTTGATGTCATAAATTTTTATAATTCTCTTTGTAATTTTGATCAAAATTCTTTTACTTTCCAAGATTATTGGAATGACTTATAATTTGAAATAGAGAGGGTATTTAACACTTTCGTTAGTATATTTTTATTGTTCAATAACCTTTGAAACTGGGTGTAACAGTATCTTTAGCATTATGTTATGTGTAATAGCATCTTTATCGTTATGTGTAATAGTATCTCATTAGCTGCCCTATCTTTATGTACCTGTCCTGGTAACTGCTTTTGTGGTTGGGCACTCAAGTACGCACTGTTGTTCTTCTCACTGGATTTCCTGCTCTAATCGAGGTTAAATATTCTCGAAATGATGGTAATACGCAAGTCAAAAATTATTCTGGCACGCAACAAAAAAAAAAAAGGATCATAAGTGATGCAACATTGCATTAATTAATGCAGGTGAGAATTATCGAATAATGGAATCGATACACAGAATTTTATCAGTACACTTGTTTTCCTCACATAATAACTTAGCATTTTCAGAGTTCCGGAAAGATGGAACTTGGCTTCCACTAAAGAAAATGTAATGACATCATACGCTATACACGATGGTTCTCAGATGACTTGCCTCCGAAGGAGGCTAACAAGCTGTCTACTCTTGCACAGCAGTCAGGAGCGAAGCAAAACATGCTGATGCAAAACATTTGACGCCATTAGCGTCTGCACCCGCTACTAGCCAGACCACATCCTCCTCGTCTGCTTATTGGCTGCCTGCTTTCCAACTTCCTCTCGGTTCTTTCTTGAGCTCCTAGTCTGGCCATTGTGAGGTGATTCATCTTGACCGGTTTACCTACACATACAGAGAGTAAATAGAGCAGCAACAACAATTGCTGATCTTTCCAAAATATCTACTCATCAGAATATGCTCTTCCCAACTACGGATGCAGCCGAGCAAGCCTCATGACACTGTCCGGCCATAGCATATTGAAGCAATGTAAAGGTTCTTGGCCCATTTCTCCTGCAAAAGACCCAGATTATTTTTTCGACATTAGATGGGTGATTTGAGTCCCTGCTTCTGGATGGGGAAGGCTGTATGCCAAGTTGAGACAAATCACAGCAACTTTAGCATGAAAACCCTAATTTTCAGTTCAAATAAGCACCCTAATTTTGACAGCGTAGTCAAGGATAAAATTATATGATCATACCTTCACATGGTTGCTTGGAAAAGCAGATGTTCTAAGAGTTTCTTGTGTCTCGTCCATTAACTTTCTTTTAGGTATACTCAATATGAAAGCAGCTTGATCACCAGTGGCTGCTGTGGAAGTTATTCTATATCCGTTCTCCCATCGCCGGTGAATACCTTCACTAGGATAAAGAAAATCCAATTCCACTACCTGCATTGCATAACAAAAAAGAAGCACAATCAAATTGATTTCAGACAGCAGATAGTTCCAAATACCACACAGTTCTATTGTGTATCCTGTAGTGAGTCACATCTGTTCAAAAACCAGATAGTTTCAAATACCATTCAGTTCAATATCCAGCTGCTACAAGAAGTGCCATTGTAAAATATGCTTCAACAGTGCATTGACCAAAAACAACTTCTCCAATACCTGTTCAGAGTATCCAGAGTTCCTTGACATAACTACACCCCAGCGGCTTCCTGCAGTTGTCATTGATGTAACATGAAAACCTTCTTTCCATTTCTTGTTGATCCACTTGTAGGGGAATGACTCACTAACTTTGTAAGATTGCTGAGTGTAAGGAGTTCCTGCAACGAGTAAAAGGGTTCAAGTACTGTAACTCACGTGGTAATTCTAGACCAAAATGCACAAGATAAATCAACGCAGACAAGGCAAACTGGCAAAGGGAAAGGCTACAGAAATAGGCCAAATATCTATAGAATCACAGAAAACTGTTACTATCAGCCCAAAACTTGCGTCAGTTGTGCTTGCATCTAACAGTATAGAAGTGGAGCATCTTCATCAAGTGGAAAAAGGACAGTTTGAGGCCCTGATTTTAGAAGAACTGACATATCAAACATTCATGTTATTTGTTTTCTTGTGTAGACCCGTTCAAGCGCAAGATATAGACTTTGATCGGGCCAGAAACCTGGCCCAGGCCTGAACTGACAGATGCATCGGGTTGGGTTCTTTCCCAGGTTGACATGGCTTCACTTATTGGGTAGGGTTTTGGATAAAAAAAATTGGCCTACACCCAACCCAGTGTCCGTACTGAGATCATGGCCAGTGCCCACCCAATACATTGGTCAGGTCAACCAGTCAATGATCAGGTCTACTTGGGTTCTTTCCCATAGCATACATGAGTCAGCATAGAACATTTAACCATGTGTATATGTTTGGTGAGTAACACTGACAGCAGCCTCCAATACAGCCATCAATTGGGACATACCTTTTGACATGACCACCAAGGAACTCCCGTTCGTTGCACCAGCTATAGCACTGATGTAGTAGTTATTTTCCCACTGCTCCATAATCCAATCCTGAAGTGGAAGAAAAGGCACCTTGTAGCTTAAAATGTAGCCTTGCTTAGAAAAGCAATATGCTTGAGAATCAAGACCGTACCTTATGAAGGAATATGGGTGAGAGTTCATATACTTGGGATGTGAAACCAGTCCCTGCATCCATAATGAGGGCCCAAAGGTTTGCTGAAGATGCTACTGAACTAATGAACAATCCATCTTCATTACCCTTCTCTATGTGTTGATGAAGTCTGGCATCTGCCACGTTGTAATGGTATCTGAAAGGAAAGAAAGCATTTTAGAGAATAAAGCCATATAACTACTTTAGATTAACTTAATAACTAATAATCTGCAGTTGTGGTACATTCTCAACTGTCTTTTTTTCCAGGACATTTCAAATGGAAAAGCACTATAAAAATTTTACATGGCTGCTGTTAACAAAAATCTGAAGTTGTGAATGCAGCACAATTGTGTGCATACAGCATCTAATGCTCATTATCAAAGACCAGGGAACATCTCAAAATGTTAAGGGATAATTAAGACTACAAACTTCCCAAGGATACCACTCCTTCCACATTACCACAGAGAAGCAAAAACAGATGTACTTACTTGTACAAAACTACATGCAAAAAATATATATAAACATATTCTACTAAACCATTGAAATGCCCACACAAAATCATCTCATACAGGAGGTAAGGTGTCGGGACCACCACATAAGCAGGGTCTAACTTGAAAACTGAGCACATCATGACAAGATACATAATGCATACACCCAAAAAGACTAATTGACTTAGTTACCTCTGCTTCATGGGCCTTCTAGCGTTATAAACTGAAATCCACTGATTTGCTGGGCTTCCAAGCCGAACTTTCTTCTTCGGTTGCTCATCTTCTTCTAGATTTACAAGTAATCTTCCACGTTTTTGTCCAGCCTACATATGATAATCGGATGCAAAATTAAGCCAGATATCCAGTAAGTACAAAAATGCATAAAACCAACTGTATAAAAAATAAGAAATGTCATTCTTAGTGGTAACTGGTAAAAAACAAACCTTCAATGCACCATCAATTCTAATAGGTCTCAAATGCTGGGGCTCAATCAATTCATCGAAAAGGGAAATAAGCTTTGAGTAATTTGGTTCTTCATCAAATTTCATGTTTGTCACAGTCTCCAGGAAAAGCTTGAATGGAGGTGGGCAAAAACAGCATAATAGATCTGGAGACGTAGCCATTTTCTTCTTGCAAACAAGAAAACTCTTGTTCTCGCCCTGCAAAATAAAGAAGTAATCAAACACTACTTCATCTGTATGTGAATTCAGAGATAAAAGATAAGACAATGGTTTCAAGCGTGTAAATATGACAATGAATAAGAAAGTCTGCATAGTCATAACCAAAAGAATGATTCAACAATCCCATCCAAAGAAAGATAGCAAACCTGATAACCTTGCCACGGCAACCTTCCTCTAAGAAGAAATATCAATGTATATGCTAATGATTCCAGATCATCCCTTCTGCTACCAGTACGTCCTAAATGTGCATGGACACTAGCATATCTTATTGTACCTCTGTTAAGGAAGGGGCAAAGTAAGGTCAGTGTATTTTAGGGAAATGAAAAACACACTATTTGGTTAAGAAAAAAATCAGACCTGAAAATATCTGGTTTCTGATCATATTCAACATGTTGTCCAGATGACCCTGCTTCCTTCCATCTAGATGCTGACAGTGCAAATGGTAGGAATGAAGAACTTGTTAACTCAAATTTTCAAGTTTAAAGAACATGTGAAACATAGCTCACAGAATATTAACAAAGAGCAGTGAGACAAATTGGTTAGACCATCTTAACATTTGCAAGCAAAATATCTATCACAGGAGAAGCGCCGTGACGTACCTAACCCAAGATCAATCAGAAAAAGTTTTTTCTCGTCAGGGGATCCAGGCTGACCAAGTAGAAAATTCTCAGGTTTAACATCTCCATGAACAAACCTGACAGAAAATTACCAATAAATAAATAATTGCGAGATACAGTATGTCAGATAAAATTCAGTAAATACACTTAGTTACCCTTTTGCATGGAGTTTCTCAAGTATAGAAATTGCCTCTACAGCAATGCAAGCAACCATATTAGCTGTCATCCTGAATCAAATATTGGGGATCAGTCAGCTGCTTAGAAGAACATGAGTGAAACAAAGCAGACGGAACATATCATCTTACGTCTGCCCAAATGAATTCCAGACATCCCAAAGGCTGGGCCCTAGAATATCCATCACCTGGAATAATTGTAATGCTTAGTTCTTTAACTTAAGTAATATAAACCCAGATTCAACTATGCATATATATACATAAGAACTAACCAGAACATAGTAATCTCCTTGCCGACCTTTGTAATGAACCCATGGTACACCATAACACCCGTTCAGAGCACTTTAAGCATATGCATAACAAAAATATTAAATCAGTAGGATGACTCGTAAGATTTGTACTAATAAGTAATAACATATATACTGCTATCATATTTAACAGAATGCTGCCAAACAAACAAAACAACAAACAAATGACAGAGTTCAGTTGTAACGAATGGAGCCTTCAATGTACCTTAGCCATTCAATATTTTGGGTTTCAGGATAAAATGTAAGTCTAGAGTCACTGGACCAAACACGAATCTATGACGATGATTTGTATTGCCATATTTCAAAGTACATTTTTTAAAACTATGACCCTTAAAATTCTTTTGTAAGAATGTAATATACACTTTCAGCTTAATATGATGTAATTACCTATAAACTTGCCACTCATAAGGAGGGCCATAATTGCAGCCCTTACTGTTTCGGTGCTCAAATTTTAAAGCAACCTGTGGTCAGTAAGACATGTATTAGTGTAACTTTCATAGAAAAGGATGTCGTTTTTAAGTAACTTCCAGGGTAAACTATATGTAAACCTCATAAGCATCAGGTCCAGTGCGCTCTGTTCCCCCAGAAGTCCTTCTGCCAACATATACTTGCCCAAAACCACCTTTCCCCAACTTGCGCTCAACCTTGTACTGTGGAGAATGGCCTACTTGAACCTGCAAACGGTATCTATCATTTAATATAAAAGGAGACCAAATTTTCAAATTCCGTACCACTTGCAGTTCTAACTTTTGGCACCATTGGCCAGAGCTGTCAGTTCTTACCAATTACCAAAATATATACTAATAAAAATATTTAATGAACCTGGAGTACATGGCCACATTACTTTTTAGCAATCCAAGCATTTGTTGGTAAGATTCTCATGTTTGAATTTATATATTACAAGTAGAGTGAAAAAAACTATTCTAGAATTTGAGGCATAGGTGGGTTAGTTGCAGCACTAGCCAAATTTTTTTACTAGATGTAGTAAATTAATCTCTGACAACTACGTGTAGCCCAGTACTATCCTGTTTTAGAGTGCTAAACAGCGGATGACAGATGTGAACTCTCTATACCTTTTATAGCAAGTCCTGGCTATATCTCCTAATTCAAGACTCAATACTTTGGACGTAAAATACTGTAATCTGTCCTATTTACAGATGCATGCAAACAGGTTTTATCAAGTTCACATCAGATAAGGCCCACTTCCGTTCTGCATACAACTCAATTCACCTAGTCAACAAAAAAAGCTTGGACTTTAACACTTTGATCTAAAATAAGGGCATGCTTTGGTTTCTTTGTGCACCCTGCCTGGACTTACCTAGTAAGGGGACAAGAAGGTATTATTGGTTCCCTTGCTTGGTTTGAATTTGAGCAAGCCCAGCAAGGATTTAGTAGCTTTTGGTGGAGACCGAAAATGTCTCTCTTTAAGTAGCAAGGTTTGCCTTGACCAACCTTGCAAACCAAGGCAAGGTTGGGCAATAAAACCAGACAAGACACTTTCAGGCGATTAAATTAAGTCTAGAGGTGATGAAACAATTTAATTTATACAACTAAAACCATGCAAGATATGATACTAAGTCTAGAAGAACAACGCAACTGCATCTATAGACACTCACCTTGGAAGTGGCCTGAGACAAACAAAACATGAATGCAGGATGGTGTCTACCCTGACACAGGTGACTGACGCTATGACAGTATGTAGTTACACTAAGCAACACGTTAAGTGATCTAATGTTAAAGGAATAGTACTGTTTTCCTCAGGAAAATTATACCAAGCCATACTGAATAACTTTTCTGTTTTCTTATCAGCTCCAAACTTCTTTAGGTGACTACATATCTGATCCACAGGCTATCCCATAAATTATGAAATCACTACACCTCCAGTTGAATTTTGTATATTAATATGAGCATTTCATTCATTTATTCTCATTAGAAATGAGAAGATATTTATTACAGATATATAACCATTACAACAATGACACACTTGATTCTTGATGGTGTAAGATAGTTAATATATGTAGGTTTCAAAGATGCATAATGAGAAGATATGCAACCAAATAGGACAAGCAACTGCATAAGAACATACCTTCTCTGGGACTGGGGATGTAGTCCCTTCATCATCACCTCCAGCAATCTTTTCAGCACTCCCGCCATCCATCTTCACAACCTTATCAGCTAAGTCTGCAATGGGCTGTGCCCCACCTGCAGCGCGGCCACCAACACCAGCTCCTGGGAGAACCTCACAAGGCTGGTCAGGATCCAAGTCAATCACTGGAACACCTCTTCCTCTTCCTCCCCTTCCCCGTGCTGCTCCTCTCCCTCCACCCCTCCCACCCCTTCCTCTACCACGCCTTCCTGCCACCGTAGGCGCCGCCACAACCAAGTTGTCAGTAGGGTCCTGAGCCACAAGATCCTCGACCTTCTTTGCCCTCAACCGAGATTGCCGGACTCCACTACGCAACTCTGGCATCCTTCCTCCCCATGCACTTCCTATCGCATAGGAATCTGTCAATCAAAAACCACAACAGCAACGTTAAGTAGTCAATACACCGGTACTACATTCTACTACCAGCTCATCAGACATAAAATATCACTGGAAACATGGGAAAACACATCTGGATAAATCAGTAACGATTGAGCAAGCACCAACAAGCCTTCATTTACTTGTGACCGACATCAAGGACTAATGCAAAGCTACTGACCCTTGTCCCATTTGCGGTAAAACAATCTTCGCAGGCCATATCATGAGATTTCCCAACAGTCAGCACTCCACTATCTCTCTCTCCTCCCCAAATCCTATTCCTATCCCGATCTCCTCCACACGAATTCACCTCTCCAAAAACCGATCGAAACACGCGCGATTAACGCACGCCAATAGCTCACCCACCTCATCGAAACCCGCCGGGCCGCCCCCAGAAAATCTACGGGTACCAACAGCGACCGAGGCGACACAGGCCGCCCCCAAATTTTCCGCCACGAAACGGGGAGATCGGCGGGCGCCGGAGCGATCCCCGCGCGATCAGACACCACGGCCACTAAGATCGGTCCGCGCCGCGCCGATCGTCCGCGGCAGCCATCGGCCTCCGCCACCACCGCCGCCGCCGACACGCAAACCAATCCGTGACGCGGTGCCCGGCGATCGGCCCGGGAGGAGGGACGGATGAAGGGGTAGGGTCCGGCGCTTACCTCGGGGAAGGAGACCGTGGCGGCGGCGGCGGCGGCGAGGTGGGGATGCGCGGAGGGATGGGTCGAGGGTGGGGGGAGGTTGGTGTTTGGTCTCTCGCGCAGACACACACACACCGCTGCGCTGTGGCTGGCTGGCTGTCTGGAAGGGAGAGGAGAGAGGGGGGCTGGCTTTTTGAAGGCTTCGCGTAATCGCGTTGTTAATTTCCCCTTGCTCCGTTTTGGAAGGCAGCGAAGGCGCTTGCATGCGAGCTCGGCTGGATCCAAGGGCCAGCGTTCGCCGGGGCCGCCTCGAGGCGCCATGGATAACGTGCATCGCTCGGTGGGGCCTACCACCCAGGTCTGTCAGCACTAGCAGTAGTAAGATTTTTTTAGCTGGAAGGGTCGGGTCATCACCTGTCGCCGTGAAGTGTTGTGCGTTGGGCGTTGCTACTTCTGCCCATCTCTTCTTCTTTTCTTCTTTTTAATAATTAAATAATAGTAAGATTTTGCCTTGCACTCAAATGGGTATCGGGGCGATGCATGCTCTGATTTTTAGCTTGGAATGTTACCACTATTGTTCGTTCCTGCTTGCATATTTTTGGAGTATGTGGAAGCTTAACCGATATAGTACTAGTTTTATGCTTAATACTGTACAGTACTCCGTACTTTTGTTTTTTGAAGAACGGGTCTGACACTCTGACTTTGTTAGTCAAAGTAGTCTCTTATACAGGGCTAAAATGGTCAATCGGAGCGTAAGATATCTATTTCGAGATTGTCTTGTTTTTCTTTTATAGGCACATCACATATGCTGATCCTTTTCAGACTGATTGCTTCCATCACGCATTCACGCAGCACGTGGAATTTCTGTGCAGCACAGCAGTCACAGTATATACCAGCGGTACTGCTGGTATTTATGCGTGCCCTTGCAACAGCAGCGCGGGGAGGGTGGGGGTAGGGAGCGAAAGTATGAATACGCGATTGGGATAACCTACATACAAAGCTGTCAATATGGACTTTACTGAAACAGTACCCAAATTGAAAGGGGTGGGGGACAATGTTCAGTTTTTGAATCTGGAGCATGAGAGTGAAAAAAATATTATTTATTTATTTATTAGGAAGTGAAAATGCATACAGTAACTGACAAGCAACAGTTCGGGGAAAAATAGAAGAAAATATCACGAGGACCAGCGTTGACCTGCAAACACCGGCCCAATTTATGATTGTAACTGGGGCCTGTCAATCTGGGAAGGAAAGTAGCTGGCCCATAAGAATAAACAGTACGCGCGCATCGGCCTCTCAACGAAACGTCAAGCCCACAGCAGCCCACAGCCCACTCGAGAGCAACAGATTATGTGTGTGTGAAAAGACTGAAAGGCCAAACCGTATGTTGTGGTGTGGTGGTGGAAAGCTCTTGTGCTGCTTTTAGATACTCTCTTCGTCTTATTGAAAAGTATCACCTTAGATTCTATGTCATTTTGCTTGATCATTCATCTTATTAAAAAATTTTATGTAAATATTATTTATTTTGTTACTAGATATACTTTAATAATGATCTATTTATTTTACAATTTATTTTATAATTTGTAAAAAATTGAATAAAATGAATGGTCAAACGTGGTATCTAAAAATAAAAAACGACGCTTTCAATGATAAGGAGGGAGTATGTTCGTACGTAGGGCTAACTAACAAGGACTATTGATACTGTTATTTGTTGAGGCCGGGCGTGCAGGATGAAGAGGGGTGATCGCGAGGCTCCATTGTTCGGGGTATATATAAAGAAAACACACGCTTGTGTGCAGGCCCTCGTGTTGTGTTCCTAGAAGACTCGCGTAGTATGCACAATGGAAGTTCAGAG
>JAKNSH010378208.1:0-17690 GCA_027790015.1 Cymbopogon flexuosus
ATTTTCCCCAGGCAGCATCAACATCAGAGCCACAACCGTCATTTGGCAACGGAAAAAAAATCCAGTCTGGTGGGGCAGCCGTGAACACTTGCAACGACGACACGACACACGAGTGATGTGTCTATGTGCAGCTGATCAATACTCCCTCGGTCAAAAAAAAAAAACAAATGATGTTTTGAGTTTTCGTACCTTAAGTTTAACTCGATTTGTATAAAATATATGTAATATTTATATCTTTAAATAAATTTATTAGATTCAAAGATTTTTTTAGTGGTGCTAATTATGTATTTTAAATGGTATTTTTTATATAATTACCAGCAGTTGTTTGTCAGAAAATGAAAGCATCATTTATTTTGGAAAGGAGTACATGAACTGTAGCTGTTTTGTGTACATGTGATGATTGCATATAGATACTGTATCAGCAATCCGCAACAGGTGTGGATGATTTTCTTGTTGCTTCATGGACAATCGCTGCTAATTCTTTTTTCCTTTGGCAATGACCGTCCCATGAACATAGACACAGTTGAAACAGACGCTGCAGAGCTGAGACTCGACGCTCGACGGCAACGGCACTGAAACCGATATTTAGCCATCGATCCTACTCGCTCCGGGCCTTGTTCGAGGTTAAAAATCAGAAAGTTGAATTCTGAATTTCTGTAGTATCTTTGTTTGTATTTGATAAATATTATCCAATCATGAACTAACTAGGCTCAAAAGATTCGTCTCGTGATTTAGAACCAAACTATGTAATTAGTTACTTTTTTTATCTACATTTAATGTTTATACATACGGTCAAAGATTGATGTGATGGTAATGTGATGGAAAGAAGTTAGAATTTTCAGTCAAGAGAACAAAAGCCGGTAAATGGCACGAAGTTCCATTTGGTCCGGGCGGTCCTGGCCTCACGTTGCAGACAACTGACCACGGTGGCGCAGGACGGACCTGGACCTCACCTGCCGCGCGCGCTGGTCCTCCTCCGAGTCCGTCCTCGCCGTCTCCACTCTCCAGTCTCCACCCACCCATCAAACGCGATCGTACGAGCCCGCGGCATTTGCCCCCGAGTCCACACCAACCAAAACAGCTCAGCGCGCCTGTAAAAAACGGCAAATTTGCAACGGCGCACGTAGGTAGTAGGTAGGTAGGTAGAAAGAGGCTCGACGCACCACGCCACCAAACACCGCGCGGGGGCATCGCAGTCCGTCCGCACAGCAAAACCCCCCACCCCCACCCCGCGCCCGGCGTCCCCGTCGCCCATCTGCCTGCCGTGACGTCTCCCCCTTCTCCATCGGTTCCGTTGGTCAGGTTCGCTCGCAACTTGTTTGTTGGACTCGTCGGCAGGGGAGAACGGAACTGAGCGAGGAGATTCCCCAGCCCAAGGACCTCGTCGGCGATGGCGGGGGACGGCGGCGGCGACGGGGTGGACTGGGAGAGCCTGGCGGAGGCCACGTCCGGGGCGATCGGCTCGCTCGTCAGCACCACCGTGCTCTACCCGCTCGACACCTGCAAGACCAAGTTCCAGGCCGAGCTCCAGACGCACCAGGGCGCGCAGAAGTACAGGTAGTACTGCTGATTCATCCCTCCCTCCCTCCCTCCCTCCCTTCCTTATCGCTCTTCTCTCGCCGCCGCCTGATCCGTACGACGACGGGGCTCGTCGGAAGCTGGTGCCTGCCCAGAGCCGGTCCGTGAGGATTTGGTGGATCTGGCTCTGCAGAGTGCGCATGAGAGTGATTGGGACGGCTTGAACAGTCTTGCTTTAGTCAGTCAGGGCTTTTGACATTAGTTGGTCCCAAATTCTCTGCGATTGCGATGGAATCGAACCGTCTCTGCCCATGAGGTCGCAATTCATGCGTTCTTTATCCAGCTTTCCTGTGTAAGTCGTTGTAAAACAGCAAGAGGGTAAATGGTTTGTTTACAACCAGTAGACTCAATTGCTGACGTGAGATGGGCACGTGAATGAGTTCCTTACTCTGTTAGTTATTTAGTTTCACGATAAATTTGTTTCTCCTGGGATCCAGGGACTGACAATATGGTCAGCAATTATCATAACCAAACTAGCAGGAAAAGAATTTTGCACTAAAAGCCTAATCACCTTTGGTGAGAAAATCTAAATATGGTCAGCAGTTATCATAACCAAGCTAGCTGGGAAAGAGTTTTGCTTGTAGCTTGTTTTCTATGGCCGATTGCTTAGACACTTGTGGTGTGAAAAGCTAAGCTGAAACAGTACATTGTCTTAGATTTCGTTCATCCTTTGACGATAACATCTTGATATGTTGAGATTAATTGACTGCAATTTTAAGAGCATTTTTTGGAGTTTATGACCAAGCGTTTTTCTTCTTGTGGTTCGTGAATTTCTTACTTGGCCTTCTGTTGTTGATGCTGGTGAAAGGGTTCATAGCCTACTGGTTGTGACACCTGGGTTCGACTCTCCCTCGAGTGAATGTCATGGCTGGTTAACAACCTCCCTTTTTGACAACCCATAAATAGTGGCAGAGTGCTGGTCTATGATAACGGTGGCAGTCGGACTGTATGAGCAGTGCGGTCCTACCTGGTTAGGTAGGCGCTGAACCAGATGCTGTGGCTGCCAGCCTAGGTTATCGTGCGGCCCTACAGGGTCTGCACTTTCAGGGTTCGGGGAGGTTTCTTGGTTGGTTGAAGAGTGAGATTTCTTCTTCCGAACAATACCGTGGGGGTGGTATTTGCCCTCCGTCCGAGCTTTTATTGTTTATGCTGTATATTGTTACATGCTTGCTGTATATTGTTCAGCATCTTTCCTGTGCATGTCTAGTTACTCCACACATAAACTAAGTGGCTTCAATGTTTTTTCAGGAAACTTTCAGATGTCTTTTGGGAAGCGATTCGTAAAAGGCAGTTTTTGTCTCTATATCAGGGCCTTAACACGAAGAACGTTCAGTCTTTTGTTTCATCGTTTTTTTATTTTTATGGGTATAGCTATTTTAAAAGACTCTACTTGGAGAAGAGTGGAGCAAAGTCTATTGGAACAACAGCCAACTTGTTAGTTGCAGCTGCTGCTGGTGCTTGCACTGTTATTGTTACACAGGTAAGTAATGCTATAGGCTTGCTGAAATAATGCTATAGGTTTGCTGAAAATTAATTTTGGCTCCCTTATCTTATATGTGCTTCTTTCCTACCAGCCATTAGATACAGCAGCTTCTAGGATGCAGACAAGTGCCTTTGGAAAGTCTAAAGGACTGAGGGAAACTCTTTCAGAAGGTACTTGGATGGAAGCATTCGATGGCTTGGGCATTTCCATTATATTGACTTGCAATCCTTCTATTCAGGTATTAATCTTGGCAAGGTTCTTGTACAATGAATGTTGTATAGGACTTCAAATCGATAATATGAGCTATTGTGTCCAATTGTGTCAACCTTTTGTTTTAAACAATTAATCATAGACACTGAAGATTGTGTTGAAGGGATATTATACTCTGAACAGACTCTGAAGGTGCTAAAGCGGACTTTTTTCGCATCGCAAACAAACACAGGCAAGGGGGGAAAAAATCCTGGGACTATTGATCTGGGCACATATATACTCTGCTTCTGCAAAATTATCCTAAATTATCAAATGTAATGATATAATATGGCTATCCTGAATTCCATAAAGAAAAACGGGAGAACATCTTGAACTACAAGAGGGAAAACTCAAAACTTACTTTGCTAAGGAAGCAGTAATGGGAGCACTCTTCTAATGTCAAGATTTTTCAATAATATAAAAATATGCACACCAAGACCTTGGTTGTGGAACATTTGGTGCAAAATTGTTGCAATTTTTGTTGCCTTCCCTTTCAGTCATCAAAACAACTGTGCATAAATGATCTACTTCTATAACAGTGTTGCCTTCAGACCAGTTTCCAGTATCATCAACTTTGCATGTATTTACCTTTACTTATTTGAAGCGAGAAGTAAAAAAAAAGTGCATGTCTAATCAAAGATCACCTCTACAGCATAACATTCTGTTCTAAATTATATTTTGTAACTTATACAAGAAGACAAAACTGAAATACTCCCACCATCCCAAAGTGTAGGCCATTTTTGTTTTGTACGAAGTCAAGGTTTTCAAAATTTGACCCAATATTAAGAAAAACACACTAATATCTATAACCTCAAATTAGTTTTTTATAAATTCGTCACGAAATATGTCTCAATAGTGCATTTATTTGGTTTTCCTTTTGAGCGAGAATACAGCAGGGGAAGCCTCCACTGTAAGTTTTTTTATTAAATAAAATGAGGAAAGGAACAAGCCTGTACAACTATACAACAGACACCAAAACAGAAAGAACACGGAGCATTTATTTGGTATTGTAGATGTTAGTTATGTGGTTCAAGAATGCATGCTGAAAAACATTAAAAAGTTTCAGATCTGTCATGTTAAAACAATAGTAGTCTATATGTATATTTTTTTCCGAATGCACAAGAAAGGTGTGTCATTTGATTAAGGAAGAAGATTAGATGATTGCAACACCATTATTGTCATTGCTGGAATGGCCAGGACAGGATCTGTCATGTGAAAACAATAGTAGTCTATATATATTTTTAACGAATGCACAATAAAGGCGTGTCATTTGATTAAGGAAGAAGATTAGATGATTGCAACACCATTATTGTCATTGCTGGAATGGCCAGGACAGCTGCATGTCATTTCAGTAAACAATGCTAGTAGAATTAATATGATAAGTTTTTACAGACATTTAGATTTTACTGACATATTTGTAGAAGTAACAGTCAGATTAGATTGTAATGAAGGCCAACGAAGTAAATAAAGGAGAAAGGATCAAGTGATTGTTTCATGATGTTGGTATCTGTCTTCTGCAGTACACCGTATTTGATCAGCTCAAGCAAAGGATGATTCAGAGGCAGCGACGCAAAAATACAGGATCAGCAGAGGACAATTCCCGAGTTGCTCTTTCTGCTTTATCAGCTTTTCTGCTTGGTGCCATTTCCAAAAGTATTGCAACAGTATTAACTTATCCATTAATCAGGTTTGCAAACTTTTACTTGACAACATAAGTGCATCAGGGCGTCACCACCTGCTTGTAATGCTGTCCAATGATTTGTCTCTTACTACAAGTAATTGTCAAACAGGTGCAAGGTGATGATTCAGGCTGCAGACCCAGATGAAGATGATGACAATGAATCTGAAAGGCCAAGCAAATCAAGAGCACCAAAAACAATGCTAGATGCCTTGCATGCTATCTGGACCAAGGAAGGCATTCCAGGCTTCTTTAAAGGCCTTCATGCTCAGATCCTTAAAACAGTTTTGAGCTCCGCCTTGCTGCTGATGATAAAGGAGAAGATCTCAAAGTTCACTTGGGTCTCACTGCTTGCCCTGCGGCGGTATCTGTTTGTTTCTCAGAAGAGGATCAAGAGTGTAACTGTATAAATACGATAGCCCCAAAACACAAACTAGCACACATAATGACATGGTGCTTCTGAAGAGGTTATGGCAAGGAATAAATATGAGGAATAATGAGCAGAAATACTGGAAAAAAAGTGATGTGTATGTGGGATCGATAGCATCAGAGGGCTCTTCAATAAGTTTGTTCATTCCTTTTTTCTCTCTCTCAGAATCTCTGATAGCTAGTGACTGTATTTTTGGCATTTGTTGTCTGTAATGTGTAAAATAGAAGCCGTGATAATATTCACTTCTCTTAAAGAAAATGAATCAATTGGCAATGTGATGTAAGATGTGTTGTCGATCATTCCCTTTTCCATTTGATGGTGACTTTCAGACGCATGAATGATGAATCAGTTCGGTATGGCTTTTGGAACGGCTTCAGCCTTCAGTAGACGTATCAAATGGCAGTGTAGGAAACAGCTTTAGCAACGAAGTTTTGAAGGGGCTGGAGCCTGGAGCCTGTTCATTCATTTGAGTGTGTGACATCTTTTTTGTTAAATCTGAGATTTGATTTAGCAACATATGCAAACCTTCGTTGAAAAAAGATGTCACGAAGGGATGTCACAATTCACAAAGTGATTCTCAATCATCTGAAACATTTTTTTAGACAATTTGGGTCCGAAACGTTTCTATGAAAATATAGATCCCGCTGGCGCTTGAATTTACCCCAGCGGAACTCCCAAATGCATAATAATCAGTACACACGAAGGAAGACAATTCAGCATTTTCTTTGTGCCTTTTATCCAACTCCAAAATTAGTGCAAATAATGATGTTCGACAAAAGATGATCTTCACCTGAACCTGACTGAAGCATTGGTTACCATACAAGCGGTCCAGTTCCAGTCTTGCACTTGCAGCATATTTTGATGTAAAAGATGAACACCATGGACCGGGATAGCTTGGTTATCATATTACCTGATTGGACCAAATGCTGAATGGTTGAACCCGAGCATAATAAAAGCTCATCTTCTACAAACTACTGATGACCACCTTCATAATGGTACTTCTGCATTTTCAAGTTTGAAAGATTGTACACTTGGTATAGTCCAGCTGTACAATCTTGACCCTTTGGGTAAAATACCTGCGCCCTTGCAACAAACATAATCTGATCGTGTGGGTATTTCTCCAGAAAAGGCAAAGAAAAATAAAACTTTGAGGTGCGTAGTATGACAATACAAAGATAACAAGAACATTTCATCTTCTGATACTGTTGGTAACAAGGCAGGACGCCATTTTTCAGTATTCCTTGTATCGTGAGAGCATATGATCCATAAATAATGTATTTGTAGTAGAGAAACTTTTTTTAAAAAATAAAAGTGCACACTTGTACCAGTCTACCTCACAAGAGGACAACGGTTGGTAGTTTCATGGTGGTATGTATAATAACAAAAAAAAAAAAAAAAGAAGAAGAAAGTGGAACACCCAAAATGCCGAAAGGAGACAGAGTTCGTGTATTAAAATTGAGGCAGTCTTTTATTTAAATAAAATTGAACCTCTGAAAAGGTCCAATGGTATTATTATTATACATCACATTTGGATATAGGCATGAACTTCGAAAAGCCCACAACCTTGTGAACCACCAAATAGAATGAGGCTCAACCACCCATTATTAACTTCTGCTTTTAGTCCTCTCCAAGATACAATTGCAGATTCATTGTGCGGTAGACAATAATAAAGAAAATGAAGCCTGCGGGGAGTCCTCCTGTGCATGCCTAGCCTGCAGAAGAACATTTGGGGAAACGCAAGTCAGTCATAGACAACACAATTTTAAACATTTATTTAGTTTGTAACAAACCAATAAACAAAACTAAACCCGATAGCGTGCATAACTGATGTGTATATGATGGCAACATAAAGTTAGCTTTAATGCAAATGCAGCAGAACTAAGGACAGAACAAAATTATTGCTTCATGTTATGTCCTGAAACATAAAATCAACATAGAAAATAGGAGATGTCGAGATGAAAACCAAAATATCAAGATAACAAGACATTAACCTCTCATAAACAATTTGGTTCACAAACACCACATACACAAGATACGGCGACAATCAGGTAAGAAAACAAAATATAAGATAGTGCTTGCAATAACAGAACTAATGTAAACCTACAACATCTAAAGGAAGAAGGAATTTAGAAGTTGTGAGCATACCACAGATATCGACTTCAATCAGGAGTGATTTGATTGTAAGTATAGACAATGTTTGACTCGGTTGGTGGATAATGGATCTTCAAAAACATTCCTTTAAGTTGATTGTGGGAGGTCATCTCCTCCAAAACTTTATCTTCTGAAATCAACTTAGAACAGTGCTCCATTTCAGCTTTAGATAGCATGTTCCTAACATTATTGAACTCGTCTTCTGTAGAGAAGACCAACTTGGATAAGTGATCCTTTTCAGCTTGCCTATCATATTTGTCACCTTCACCTGTTCCATAAGTTATCAAATTATATGTATACACAAATTTCTTCTGACCTATCCTAAATGCTCTGCTGATGGCTTGCCTTCCGACAGCTGGGTTCCAAACAACATCTAGAAGCACAACTCTTGAAGCACCTGTCAAGCTAATCCCTTCACAGCATGCTCTTGTAGATGCAAGTAGCACCCTGGATTCATGATTTGGATTATTGAAGGATTCAATGGAAGCCTGGCGATATCTTGGAAGGATCTTTCCATCCATTTGAAGAATTTCTTTGCCTTCTCTCCATTTGAAGAACTTGCGAAGATGCTCTTTTATCAACTCTAGAGGCTGAATATATTGGCTAAAAATCAAAACCTTCTCTCTTAATGCTTCACACAAACGAACAACTTCCATTACAAATCTTGTTTTTACCCCTTCACAGGGATTTGATCTTAATTTTCCAAGCATAGGTTTATTAATAAGTGAAGCTTCCTCCTCAGACATGTTAATGGCAGTTACAAGGGAAGGGTGTGTAGAAGCTAAAGAAATGACATATTCATGTTCAAAGTTGTTACCAGAACCAATGTTTTCCACCTTTCTAATGATGCTCTTTTGAAGGGGAGGAGGCTTCAGAATAATTACACTCTCTCTGAGCCCTGGAAGAGTTCGAAGAATATTACCATTATGTATATGAACAAATGGTTTCAATATTGATCTTACTTTCTCTGCATTATCATCAGTTACATTGCTAGTTAGAGAAGCCCAAACTCCTTTTTCATATTTATCAGAAAACTTATCCTTTTGCTTCTTTGAGACATAGTGCCTTCGACCCACTCTTGCTTTCGTCAAAAACATTTCACCAAACCTAGGCCTTACCAGACAAAGAATGTTGTAAAGCTCAAGAAAATTGTTCTGAAAAGGAGTTCCAGATAAAATTATACGCTTCTCAGTTTTCACTTTTCCTAGAGTTTTCCACATGACACTGCGCTCATTCCTAGGTGTGTGTCCTTCATCAAGAACAAGTAAGCCAGGGTTATCAAGAAGAATGCTTCTTACTTTGTTTTCTTCTGTGCAGCCAGGTTTTTCAGATGTCAATTTTGTGTACAGGCCATAACTTATTCCAAGAATACCATGGCCTTTGTTCCATGAAAGCAGTTTCACTAGCCTTGTCAACTTTTCCGTCCTGTGTTCTTTCTTTATTAACTTGCATATATCCCGGTCCTCTTTTCCAGTGTAATCAGTTGTGTTCATTATATGAAAAGGAACATCAACATTCCATTTCTTAAACTCCTCATCCCAAGCAAAGAGCATCCCACGTGGTGCAATAATCACTGGCCGGCAATCTGGAAACACTTTCATGTATGTCTGGATAAATACAATAGCTAATCGTGTCTTTCCTGTTCCTGGAGCATGACAGATCACACATCCACCAACAACATCAGGTTTTGCTCCATGCTTTATCTCATCAAGCCTAATATCACCAACTAAATTTGTCCACATAAATTCAAATGCTTCACGCTGATGCTCATACATAGTACTGATGACCCCTGGAATAAGATTCCACACCGTTCCATATTGATGAAGATCTTGAGATTGTTCAATGTCACTGCCTGCTTGTTCATAAAGATCATGAAACATCAATGTATCCTTCACACCTTTGGCATTTGGCCATGCAGATTTCTCAGCGAAGCCTGAGACCTGGAAGAAAAAATGAATTAAATGACAAGATTTAAAAGCTTGTACTGTAGAAAGGATGCCATGACTTCTGGCCATAAGAAAGCTTACCAATGATGGAAACATGAATTTGATCTCCAGATTTACTAAGGAACAGTATTTGCATCTGATCCCTATTTGATCATCAATAATAAATTCATGCTTCCCACGAGAACAGGGTGTTACTGGGGCAAGAGAAAAATCTAGCTGATTGCCCTCTTCTTGACCCTACAATACAACAAAAGCTAATAAGTTTGCTTTGTTCACTCTCGATAGATATAAGTGGCAAATCAAAGTATCTGCAATGTACAAACTCTTACATTCAAGAAAATAAACATTAAAAATCGAGTAGCATATCATGGATGCATGACCTTGAAATGCTATCTAACTTTTACATAAAAACATTAGGGGATGTCTAGTTTCTAAAAGATGGAACTATTTATGCTGATTGCTGAAGAGTAGAAATCTACCGGTGGTATCAGGTATGCAAAATACTACGTATCATTGAGTCAATGTAATGATGTCAAGTTAGGAAATTCCACCCAAATAGAGCAAGGAATTGAGTAATTAATGTTGGGTAAGGAAGGAAGTCAACAAATGAAACACATTGATGATGAAACTTTTAACAAAGAACAAACATCTCTGCCTCCTTTTTGTCTTAACCTCCACAGGCCATAATTAAGTTTTCTTGACCATCAAGGCTACCTGAATTGCCCCTTAAAGCTACAGTTATAATTGTAATAACTCCTTTAAGTGAACTAGATTTCCTGACCTGCAAAAAACATTTCTAATGTTTACTAAGTTACTCTGTTCTGGCAAATGATGTTTCCTGCACTTTAGCTGCAAACTATCATGACATAGACATGCTCTGAGAAACAATTGAGCCAGATCAAACTGAAGAAAATGCAGATTGCAGAGAGAATGCTTTCCATGCCCTAATAGTTATTTGTGTACATTTCTAGGCTTCAATATTGTTCCTGAAGAAGGATTTCTGCCTGTGATTTCTTTATGGACACGACAGCAGTGTGAGGTCCTTGACAAACACCAAACATGTATGCATTATGAGAAAACAAGGCTATATTTTATAGGTTGAGTATCACATGCACATATTGTTGTTGCACTATCAAAGAGAGTTCAAATGGTTTATTTCTTTTGTCAAAAACATGGTTTATTTCTCTTGTTAGTTATATTAATGACAGATGTAGATGATAGAGGCAAGTCAGTTTATAAGGGTTTATTTCAGGGTGCTGTCCTCTTGGGCCTTGGGGAAGAATCTGAAAATCTTGGGCTCCAGGAAAGTGTCGGTTCTTTTTGTGGCTACTTACTCATAATAGGTAATGGACCGTTGATCAGCTTGCACTATGAGTCTTCTGCACCCTGCCTGATGCGCTCTTTGTGATCAAGCTGAGATGATCAACCACCCTGCATAAGAATTCTGGTTTAGCCTGCTGAAGCCTGCATGTCCTCCACAGCCAGATGATGTTTCCTTTGATGAATAATGAGAAAGGGGAGAAACAAGGGTTGATGGTCAATACTCAGCTAAGTCGGCTTATGATGGATTTTTTTTTGGGCTCTTCTATTTTTGCTCCATGGGAAAGAATCTGGAAATCCTGGGCACCACCCAAATGTCGCTTCTTTATGTGGCTGGTTGCGCACAACAAGTGTTGGACAGCTGATCGCCTAGCACGTCGTGGGTTACCTCATCCGAAAACCTGTTCTTTTTGTGACCAAGAAGCCGAGACTATTGATCATCTCCTTGTCTATTGTGTATTTGCAAGAGAATTTTGGTTCATTCTGTTCAGACAAGTCGGACTTCCTACCATGTCCCCTCGGCCTTCTAAGTTGTCCTTTCACAATTGGTGGGAGAAAACTAGCAGCAGCGCTACTGATGGGTTGATGAGGCAAGGGATTGATTCGCTTATTATTCTCGGAGCTTGGACCATATGGAACCATCGCAATGGATGTGTATTTGATGGAGCATCTCCAAACTTAGCTGGTGATCTAATCTTAGCCGGCGAGGAACGCCGCCGATGGTCTATGGCAGGGGCTTGAGGGCTGTCCTTCTTATCTGCCCACCTCCCTAGTAGTTCGAATGTATAGCTCAGTAGTGGTCGCCTGTGTGTATTTCTGTTACCGGCGCGATTGTCACTTTGGAACTGTTCTTGGGGCATGAGTGCGTGTGTGTGGGGTGTGTTGTGTTGTTTGGGCTCTTGCCTTTTTATTCTCTTCTTAATATAATGAAGCGCAGCTCTTCTGCGTTTTCGAGAAAAAAAAAGGGTTGATGGTGAGGTCTCAAAAGGTCCTTCGAAAAAATAGTGAGGACCAATATGGGCTTATTATTCTATCATTACCCTTGGAGCACGGGCAATTTGGAAACATCAGAGACGATATGTGTTTGATGGTGCATCTCCTAAACTGGCTGGAGTTCTGCTCGCTAGAGAGGAGTTGCACGATTGGGGTTTGACCAGAGCAAGGGGCGTCTCCTACATCTTTGCCCTTGTGCCAGACGGTGAATAGTGGGATTTTTTTTATCGAGACCGTTTCTCTATTTTTCCTAGGATATGCTTGTAATCAAATCAAACATTTTGCGTTTGTGGCCAGTGACAAACTTTTTGCTGAGAATAGCATGATAGTGCATCTCCAGTTGGACATTGTTAATTTTATCATAGTTCTAGTTGTAGAGTGAGTGTTCAAATAAATAAGCCACACATTTAAATCTGCATGTGTTTTGATCGATAAAAAGAAAATGAAAATCAGTACCACACGTCTGCAAATATTTAAATGTACCTCATCATCATAATAAGTGCCGATATTCTCAGACTCTAATGCAAAGTCAAAGTCAGCCCATAACATATCCAATCCAACATCCTGTTCTGGCCTGTCAGCTGCTACTAGATCTTCATCTCCAAATGAAAATACCAAAGGATGCATTTCTTTGAAAATAAACTGGAGCTGAGGATTCTGATCAAATGGAAAAGATTCTAAACTTTTATCGCCACTCATTTTATCTACCAAAAGCTTCAGAAGAGACTGCCGTTTTAACATGATTGCACTGCTGGATTTCTTGCCTGATTTGGACGATGTATGCTTCTTTTTTCTATCAACTTTATGACTCCCATCACGTTTGAAGCCATGCTTTCTGATCTGGTCAGAACCTGATGAGTTCGAATCTGAGTTCAAATCCCGCTCATACAAAGGATTTTTCTTCATCTGAAGCTTATGCTTTTTCCTCCTCTCAAGTTCCCAAGTAAATCGTGATTGCTTTTGTTGCTCAGTAAATGTGTCGTTGCCAACAGCCACAAGGTTCCAGCTACTGTCTTTCTTAAAGGAAATTGGCTGTAACATATCAACCTTTTTATCTTCATCTTCATCCTCCACCCAATCAATATCATATCTTGAGGTATTTTTTTTCTTGAACATATCATATCTACTTTTTCTCTCGAACATATCATATCTTGAGGTATTTTTTCTCTTGAACATCTCATAGCTTGAGGTATTTTTTCTCTCGAACATATCACTTGAGATATTTTTTCTCTTGAACATCTCATATCTTGAGGTATTTTTTCTCTCGAACATATCATATCTTGAGGTAGGAACAGTACTATTGATCATGTCATCATCGGATGTGTCAATCCCGTTATTGAGTTTTCTCCTTTCAGCCTCTTCTTCCTCTTCCTCTTCCTCCTTATCTTCATCATCTTTATTATAAGTGTCACTACTGTCATCGCCATTGTTGTCATCCTCATCTTCATCAAGTTCCACCTCTGTATCATCATCATCCTGTTTTGGCTCATCAGATAATGCCTCAAAATATGTATTATATGACAGTCTATCTTGATTTACCCCCCATGAGGATCGAGTTCTCCATGCAACACAAGATGGAATAGTTGGTAACTTCGATTGAACTGATGCCTTCCTGGAAGGGGCACTACTCATATTTTCAAGCACCATGATTTCCTCATCAGAGCTTTCTTTGTGCGAGCCCCCTTGATCAGAACCTGGAGCTGCTTCACTCGTTGATTCCATGTCCTCCTTATCTGCTTCCTTTCTCACACCCAACTCTTCCTCCTCATCCCCCTCGCCCCCCTCCTCCTCACACCTCCCTCCACCCAAAACAACTTTCTGGTTCACCGAGTGTTGTATTTCCATCTTAGTATGATTTTGCAGTGGTTCGGACTTGTCACCTTCATCAGCATCCTTCACAAAATCACTATCGTTAGCATCCTTCACAAAATCACTATCGTCAGCATCATCCATAAAATCACTATTGTCAGCATCATCCATTAAATCACTATTGTCAGCATCATCATTGGACTTGCCACCTTCATCAGCATCATTCATAAAATCACTATTGTCAGCATCATCCATATAATCACTATTGTCAGCATCATCATCGAACTCCATCTCATCCTCTGCCTCCCAATCAGCTCCATCTGCATCAAAGTTTCTGCCATTACTGTACGCACGGATCACATCTCCAACAAGCTGCTCCTCCAACATCTCATCATCGTATTCATCATCTTCAAAGGGTGCCAACTCCTCAGCAACCACATGAGCAGTCGATGCCAGGCCCCTGTTCCCTCCTGTGTGCTCACCACCAGCACCTTCCACCGCCTCTGCATCACCTGAGACCAAATCATCATTCAAATTCACAGCACTGTTCTCCTGGTCCCCGCCATGCTCCTTACCTTTAGCTGTCCGACGATCCCCGTTAACCAGATCAGCGCCAATGGCGACCCCGGCGCGAGGCTCCGCATTTCCGTCATCAGAAGCGTCATCGCCTCGCCCGCCGCTGTCATCACTTTCACTGCCACATGGCGCCTTCGCACGTTCCCTCCGAGCAGGGGCCTCCACCTCTGTTTCCGGCTCCAACTCGTTGCCTTTGCGCTTGCGCGCGCGGCCCGCGCGAGCTGGCTCCGAGGCTCGTCCCGAGCGCGCGCGCCGCTTATCTCTCGAGGTCGACGCTGACCTCGAGGCGCCAGCGCGCCGCGTAACTCTCGACGTGGACCTCGAGGCCGCAGCGGCGGCCTTGCTCCCCCGGCCACGGGACGGCTCCGCGGCATCAGGGGTCGATCCTCTCTTCCTCCTCTTCGTCGTCGGCGCCTCCTCTGCCACGGCCGCCGCCTGCATCGCCCGCCTCCTCGATCGCGTCCGCATCACCACCGCTCCCGCCGGCACCATCATCGGCGGAGACGGAGGCGGAGGAACCTCCGCGGAGCCCCCGCGCCTGCCTGCAGCGCCGCCACCCACCGCCTTCCTGGCCCCGCCGCCGCCACCGCCACCGGCGCCGCAGTCTTCATCTTCGTCGTCGCCGAGGTCGATGACAACGGCGGGCGCCTTATCGCGGCGGCGCGCGCGGGAGGAGGAGGACGGCGCCGCTTCCACCGCCGCCTGGGACACGCCGCGGCGGCCGCGGCCGCGAGCGCGATCCATGCGTGGGGTGGGGGCGGCACAGGCAGAGGCAGATTCTGCTGCGGCAACGGCGCGGCACAGAGGAATTGAAGGGGGTAGTTGACAGCACGGTGGGCTGAGGAGGTTTATGGCCCTCTGGATGGGACTATGACGGGTGGGCCCTGGAGGGGTTTGGGAGGGATGGCCGGATGGGGCCATGGAGAGGCGGACGACAAGCAGAGAGAGAAAAGCCCGGGAAATGGCGGCCGGGGGCGGGGGCGGGGGCGGGGGCGGGGGGCGAGCCCCGAGGCGACCGGATCCGGTGCGGCCGTGCTTTCGCTGGGCAGAAATGTGGCCGGATGGTGGGCAAGGATGGTTGCCGACTTGCCGTGGCATCAATAATGCCGGGATGCTGCTGCTCGTGCAGTGGCAGTGCTTTCCTCTTTTCCGCTACCGCCGCAGCGAACCCCTGCAGTGGCAGTGGCAGTGGCATCTGAAAATTTGATACACACACTTTGGCATTGTTTAGTTTATGAATTGGGAGTTAGAAATACTGTAGCGGAATTTCTATAGTATTTCGTTTGTATTTGGTAAAAATTGTTTAAACTTTGACTAATTAGGTTCAAAATGTTCGTCTTGCAAAGTAGAATAAAACTATGTAATTAGTTTTTGATTTCATCTACATTTAGTACTCCATGCATGTGCCGACATTTCGATGTGACAGAAAATCTTCTTTTTGCATAGTAAAATTTAAGAGAGAATTTAGAGAACTAGACAAGTCCTTTATTCGATTCTCTGCTGATTTTGGAAGTAGTCAATGGAAACGTGAATGGTCATCAGTGCCCCCTACTTATTCTGGGCGCGTCATTAGCGGGAGGAATTTCCGTTGGATCGGAATATTGAGTTTTAAAGGTTGTTGTCAAAATAACAGAAGTTATTATTACAAGTCTTAACCGTATCCTTTGGGGAAAAAAGTTTCACTGTACCGAACGTGCATTAAGGTTAATTAATTGGTGTCAAAAGTAACGAGTGTGTGCCAACTGTGAGCGCTTGGTGGACCTGCACGAGCATATGAAAAGCGTAGAACAGAGTATTAGTTTAACTTTACGTATAAATTTCATTTCACCTTTTTCTTTCATCCAACTAAGAGATCGATTCGGATACCAATAGATATGGTCCAAGACGTCCTCCTCTCGTAGGCCTGTCAGGCTCGAACAAAGATGCCACCCAGTCAACACGACATCATGTCAGTCTTCCTCATCAAGTCCAACGTTTGTACGTGTGGTTTTCACCTGTTTTTCCATCCAACTAAGAGATCGACTTGGTCTATCTTTTTTTTTTCCAATAACTTGCCGTATTCTTTTTGTGTTCGGTTGTATTATATATGTATTGCGGGTCCTAGACAAATCGTAACCAATCAACCACATCTTTTCCGTTATTTATTTTCTTGTTCCCTCTCCTCGTGCATGATACGATGGAGGCCAGCAAGAGCAAATGGTATTACAAAGCGGCCGCACGTGAGAGTGTGCGAGCATTAGTGCGAGCGAGCACGGTAGCAAACACGCCAGGCAAGCACGAGCTAGCACGGCAGCAAACACAAGGTGATGAGCACGAGCACGAGCGCCAACGGCTGTGCCGCGGCGAGCGGGGCAGCAAGCACACGTCGACAAGAGAGAGCACGAACGTCTGCGGCCATGCGACAGCGAGCGCGACGACTGCGGCACGAGCACCTGCGAGCTCGCGGCGACAGATGGCGCGAGCTCCTGCCAGCACGCGGCGGCAAGCATGAAGGCCTGCAGGCCGTGCAGCGGCGCTTCCGCGGCGGCAAAGCCATGGCGGCTGCTTATCACTGTGAGGGATGAAGTGATGAGTTTTACAGTGGAAGAAAAAACTATTAGAATTGTATTTCAAAATTGATACATACATTCTCAATAAGGCATTGTGATATCATTGCCAACATTAGCTTATATATTATGAGTATATATAATAAAAGATAAAACACAGAAATGTTTCATAGTTTTTTCTCCTCCGTTGCAACGCACGGGCATATTTGCTAGTCTATACCTAATTATAAAGCACGAAAATTTCATACTGCCCAAAATTTTATCCACCTTTTCTTTCCGGTACGCGTAGAGGAGCCGAAGTCCATTTGTAATCTGCAGGCTGTAACATCTCTGGTGTTAAGCAACCAAAACTTGATCATGTCATCATATGCATTGCAAAGCATCCTGTTTAGAGAACCTGGAAAATGAAAATGCATTCACTGAAATAAATTTCTTTACATAGGAGAAATGTGTTTTAGTCAAATAGGTGTGATATGATTTGACTATGCTTTGGAGTGATTATTGTGATCTACTTTGAGTATTAGTTGCTGGTAATTAAAATTAAGTTTGAATTATAATAGGAAAAGATTAAAAATCCTATTTTAGATTTATTCCCTTTTCTATAATTCAAAATATAAGCATATTTTGGCTGTGTGTCCAAAATAAAAATTTTTGCCCTCATTGATATGTACAAACTTGGTATTTAAAGTTTTTCAAGTTTCCATATAAAATTTAAAGTAATTTTGAATTGATTCAAATCTCTAATGTCACTCCTACCTCAATTTTTAAAATGGAGGCATAATTTAAAAATGATTTCTATACCAAAAGTATAGGGCTCGAAAAGTTAAGAAAACTTTATTTTGGAAGATTTTCATGTTCTTATATAAATTTGGGAGCAATTAAAAAGGGGCAAATTAGGGTTTTATCCCATTTCCAAATTCAAATTTGAATT
>JAKNSH010378266.1:0-12968 GCA_027790015.1 Cymbopogon flexuosus
GAGGATATTTAGGGGGTTGCAGTAAAAGGAAAAGCCAGAGAAAAAAAGGGCAAAATTGTGGTTTATGTGCTGACGGGGATGCCAAGAATAGGAGAACAATGAAAGCCTCCTCTATGCCCAGGAGAAAAAAAAAAAAAAAAGGTGCAAAGGTTCATTGAGAATTAGGATAAGAAATTGGCACTACTTTGAATTGTTTGACAACTACAGCTTTCTGCATGCTGGTAATAATCTCTTTACCCCTATTCATAATCAAGCTCTGTTCATTCTTTGTATATGATGATTGGTATTTTCAAGCTAAACAAAGACACGTGGAATACTTCATGACTATATGGGCGTCGGTTGCTAACTGGCTTGCATTCGAATTTTCAAGAAGATATAATGCTTGGAGTCTTTGATTTACTCCCAAGAAACAACTTTGATTAGTTATGTATTAAAAATATAAGTATTTATGGTACACAGTTAGTGTCACTAAAAATATCTTTGAATCTTGTTTTTAACAAATTTATTTAAAAATATAAATGTTGTGCGTATTTTTCTACAAATCAAACTTGTGGCACATGGTTGTGTTCGGCTGGTGTTGAATGGGCTGAATTCGGCCGGTCTGGGCTGATTTGGCCATCAACATTCAGCCGAAATCAGCCCAACCGCCATACATACCGACAACGATTTAGAGACGGAGGGCATATACTTATGCACATAAATATCGAATTAACTAATATATTTTACACTTTTCCTATCTCTCTGTTAAAAGAAATTTCTTTTTTCCATCTTGCAACGTTGTGTGCAGTGTGCTTCTCTGTGTGGTCCCCTTCTATTGTTTGGTTTATCATCCTTAGATGATGATCCAAGGGTTTAGGATGTTGCAAGAAATGTTGGCTATTTTTCTTGTAAAAGAGATATAGCTACTCCCTGTATTTTAGTTGACTATGCTTATTTTGTCAATCCAATTTATATATAATTTCGATGGCTACATAATTTACATGCCACATTATATCACATCATCATGCATACATTGATTGCTAAAAGTTGTCTATAAATCAGTGAAATGAAACTTCTACGAGAGTCAATTTCATTTCTTTATTTGTAAAAGCGAAGTGAGGAGCTTTCCAGTTGTGAACAATTTAACACAACTTTTGAATGGACTCGGAAAGAACATTTTAGTTATTTGATTGACCTAACAGTTTGTTTTACTCAACAGTCAACACAGTCAACGCCTATTCAAACGGTTCGAAACTTTTTTTTTGTTTTCAAATTTTCAAACGGTTTGAATCAAACCACCGGTGGTACCCTCAAACGTGATGCGTGGGCCCTCGCTGTCATACACTTGGGACAACCTCACGAAATCCCAAATCTCACGGGCTCCCGCTCTCGATTTCGAAAACTCTTCCCCTCCCATTCCCCATTCCCCAGCCCGTAACCAAACCAAACCCCTCCGCCTCCCCCGCCTCCGCTCGCCGGCGTCCGCCCGCGGCGAGATGGCCCCGCCGTTCGTGTTCCCGTCGAGCCTGCGGGATCTGGAGCGGGACACCGACGGCGACGGCAACGAGGAGCCCTCGCTCCGGCCGCAGAATCCCGTGGCCATCGCCACCCTCCGCGCCGCCGACCTCGAGGAGTTCGTCAAGGGTACGTGCCGCCGTCTCCCAACCGCCCTGGGTCTGTTGTCTGGCGGGTTTCCCCAGTCGTTAAGAATTCCTAGATTCGGATTCTGATTTTGATCGTCGCTTGCCTAAAATTCACTAAAATAGGGTTTCGTTGGACAGTAATGCTAGTCGGAGCTTCTGATTTGGATGTAGCTGGCAACCTGGCATCCCAATTTCTTTTCTCTCTCAAGCAATTCGGTGCGTGCATGTAAACAATTGAGTTTGCAGACAAATGCTCGCGGTCACTTGAGCTTGCTTGCAACCAGTTTTGAAACCAGTGGTCTTGTAGTTGCTTTAGTATCTTACCGCACTAAACATGGCTGGGGTTAAGAAACTTGATCTGATTTAAGAAAAGTTGGGTGCGAGCAGCTAACAAGCTATTATTAGTTTTGCCTCAACGACCCTACATAACCTGCTATCTTAATTATTCATAAACCTTTGTTCTCAATCATCATCTCTGTAATATTAGCAATTGCTTGATGGGAATAGACCTTTCCCCCTGATTTTCATGCTATAGTCTTACTATTGACAATGTTGGCTGCTCTAACCTGTGGCAATGTTCAATTAGGAATTTATTATTAGAAAATATTGAGATCTAGTTAGTTTCAGTGCTTTATTATTATTATCTTTGGAATGAAAGATCTTGTTTAGTGAACTGACTGTTTTTCTTATTCTGATACAAACTGAAGGTGCATCATTTGATCTTTCTGATAAGGAGCTCTTCTGCATTGAGGAACAGGTGTGTTCGATGCCATCTATTCTATTATTCGTGATTTCAATTGCTTACCCCCAGCCCTTAAGTTTAACATCGTTGAGACCTTGCGTTCCAACCTCAGTGTCCTTCTACCCAACATAGACTCACTTTCCCGGGCATCCATGTCATCCCCTTCTGATACTACCCCAATCACTGATCGCATTGCCTCACACCGCAATGCCCTCAAGATCTATACCTTCTTTCTCATTTCTATTGTTCTTACCGAGGAATCTGCTCCTGAAAGCGGCGCAGGGGCTAAGGTGAATTTTGTGCAGAAGATACAATTATTCAGATTATTTATGCACTTGTTTTTTGAGTTGACTTTATTTATTCATGAGAACTTAGGTGACAGCGCATGGTCGAAAGAAGAATCATGTGTATGCTTGGAATTGGGAAGCACAAAGAGGCAGGATCATGGGTCTAGTTGCTAATTCTCTTGAAGCTGACCTTTCACTACTCTTTGGTCCCGGAGGAACTGATGAACGATATCTATCTTTCATTTCAAAGTAAGTTCTGGAAACTGACTACAGTACTGTCTAGTAACCCACTTTTTTGCAATGACATCACTTTCATAACATGCAGGTGTACTTTTGTCCTCTGTGAAAATCAAAATGTGTTAAAAGATGAGGATACAAGAAATGGCCTGTGCCGGATAATTGGAGCAATTGCCACGAAGCATCAGAGAATTTCTCAAATCAGTGCATCTGTCTCGCATCTGATCCACAAATTTGATTTCACTGTTCCTCATCTTGCAGAAGCAGTTGCTTCTGCAGAGAAAAAGTTTGGTGATGGAAGCCTCGCAATTTCCCTGGTTAGGGAAATAGGTCGGGCTGACCCAAAAGAATATGCAAGAGATAGTGTTGGTGCTGATAATGTTGGGAGATTCCTTGTAGAACTTGCAGACCGTTTGCCAAAGCTTATGTCAACCAACATCGGTGTTCTGATACCTCACTTTGGTGGTGAGTCATATAAGATCAGAAATGCTCTTGTTGGAGTTTTGGGAAAGCTGGCTGCAAAGGCTTTCAAGGATGTTGAGGGTGATAGCAATGCTCGGCTTCGAAGTAAGCAGGCTATGCTAGAGATTTTGATTGAGCGCTGTAGGGATGTGTCAGCATACACAAGGAGTCGTGTGCTTCAGGTGTGGTCTGAACTTTGTGAAGAAAATTCTATATCAATTGGCTTGTGGAATGAAGTAGCTTCAGTTGCTTCAGGGAGACTGGAGGACAGAAGTGCTATTGTGAGAAAATCAGCACTACAGCTTCTCATCACAATGCTGCAGCACAACCCTTTTGGGCCTCAGTTAAGGACTGCAACCTTTGAGGCAACTCTACAAAAGTATAATGAAAAATTACAAGGAATGGAGCCTTCAAATCCAGACAAAGATGAGGTTGCAAATGATGGTTCGCCTGGTGAAGTGATCGAGGGGCAAGATGAAAGTGTGAGTGATAGCTGTTTAGCATCAAGTCAGGATCAGAATGATCGTGATGCTACGATTGTGGATATAACAAATTTGGAACAAATAAGAGCTTTAGTTGCATCACTTGAAGCTGGCCTGCGGTTTTCAAAGTGCATAACTTCGTTAATGCCAATTCTTGTTCAGTTGTTGGCATCATCCTCAGCTACTGATGTTGAGAACACCATCCTTTTGCTGATGAGATGCAGACAATTTCAGATCGAAGGATCAGAAGCAGCACTCAGGAAAATGTTACCTCTGGTAATATCCCAAAAACTCTGTTTGGTTTTTGTGCTTGTTATGTATTTGTTAACATTCCTTGATCCTTTGTATTTTCAGGTATTTTCTCAGGATAAGTCAATATATGAAGCAGTGGAGAGTGCATTCATTACTTTATACACAAGGAAAAGCCCAACAGAAACGGCGAAACGTTTGTTAGACCTTGCCATTGATTGTAGCATTGGTGACCTTGCTGCTCTTGAGAGCTTAGTTAATTCCTTAGTTTCAAAAGCAGAAATTTCATCCAGCACGGTGCGCCCTTCTTTCCTATCAAATTTGCTTTTGCTACCACTTTGAATGTGATTATTTGTTACTTCCAGCTAAAGTAAGTGAGCAGTTCGGTGATTAAAATATAATTCAGTTGTAAACAAAAAATAAACGTGGCAACACATTTGAAACTGACTGAGCACTAGAGCTTTTCAGATTGGTGCGATTAAGCTGCTTGCTTCTTCAAGATCCTAATTAGTGACCTCTATAAATATGAATTGGAATTACAGAAGGAATTGGAATTTTTCCATGTCTACTGATTTGTTGTCTTTTTTCTTCGATTACTGTAGACATATATAGCTTTGCTTCCCAAATATAACCCTTTTTTGGATTATATTACTTCAGTTCAGTGACATCTTATGTTGCTTCTGATGATATTTTCTATGACCTGTCGCTTCTTGCAGGTATCAGCACTGTGGGACTACTTTTGCTTTAATATAAATGGAGTGAGACCAGTGCAAAGCCGTGGAGCTCTATCAATTCTTTGTATGGCTGCTAAGTCATCTCCCAGCATTTTGAGTACTCACTTGCAAGATATTATTGACATTGGGTTTGGACGCTGGGCTAAGGAGGAGCCCCTGCTTGCTAGAACTGCATGTCTTGCTTTGCAGAGATTATCAGAGGAAGACAAGGGCAAACTAATAAATACTAATAGTAGAGTATTTGCTGCATTGCAAGGTTTGGTAACAAGTTTCTCAATTCCTGAGAAAATATGGTATGGCGCTGCAGACAAAGCTATAAGCACCATCTATACCTTACACCCTGCACCTGAAATTTTTGCTACTGAGACTGCAAAGAAGTCCCTCAGTTCTGTATTCAGTGTTTTAGGAACTGAGGATGTGTCAAATGGAGATGAAACTGAGAATGATGCCTCTCTGTCATCAGTATCACCTTCAAAGCTGGGTAGATTTCTTTTTGTTATTAGCCATATAGCACTAAATCATTTGGTGTACATTGAGAATTCCGTTAGGAAAATTCAGAAACAGATACGGAAGAATGAAAAATCTCAGTCCACCACTGAGGATCTCCAGTCTGATGCATCTAAAAGTTCAGAGGTGATTCTGGCTTGACTGCTAAATCTCTGTCCTTTCTGAACTTGTCACTTTTCATTGTTTCAGTTAAGTTCAGGTTGTGCTTTATTTTGTAACAGGCACAAGGCATAAATGCTGAACTGGGACTTGGTGCAACCATAGATATTGCAATCGAGTCCCTTGCTGAAAGAGCAGAAAAGGAAATTGTTTGCTGTTCTTCTGAAAAGAATCTCATAGGACATTGTGGGCCATTTCTCTCAAAACTCTGCAGGAATCTTACATTGCTGCAAAAGGTTTATAGTCTACTGGGCTTCCTGTATTCCATTTAAATATTTTTCTTGTTACTATCTACAGTTACTAATTTCTTCTCTTTTGAATCTAGTTTCCAGACCTACAAGCTTCTGCAATGCTTGCTCTTTGCAGGCTAATGATCATCGATGCAGAGTTCTGGTAAGTATTTTTTTCTTCATTCACATGACTCTTGTTGTTTATTATTGTGGACCGATGAGCATTTCATGAAAGCATTCCCTCACAATAAATACTCAACTTTCAGCGAAGCAAATCTTCAAATCTTGTTTACTGTTGCTGAAAGTGCAGCTTCTGAAATTGTCCGATCCAATTGCACTATAGCGCTTGGCGATTTAGCAGTTCGCTTCCCAAACCTCTTAGAACCTTGGACAGAGTATATATATGCCCGGTTACGTGATCCTTCAGTGTCAGTGAGGAAGAACGCTGTGCTGGTCATTTCTCATCTTATATTGAATGATATGATGAAGGTCTCTCTGTCTCTCTGCTCCTCTCCTTCCCACCATTCTGTTACTTTTCAGTCACTTTGAAAATCTTTTGCAGGTTAAAGGGTATATAAATGAAATGGCTGTAAGAATAGAAGATGAAGATGAGAGGATATCTAGCCTGGCAAAACTCTTCTTTCATGAGTTGTCAAAAAAAGGTATGGAAGCATGTATTGGAAACATTGGTTGACTAACTTGAACACTAGAGTTTCACTTCTATCTTACAAATTTGCTTCTTTTTTTTATTGATGGCCTCTGAAGGAAGCAACCCAATTTATAATCTTCTTCCGGATATCTTGGGTAGATTGTGCAATCAACACCTGAAAGAAGAAACCTTTTGCAATATTATGCAGTTCTTAATTAATTCAATTAAGAAGGTATAATGTTTTATGCTTCACTCGTTTCCATGCTGTTAGCATACTCCACGTTACTTGTTAGTAACTATATACTGTTGCAATTGTGATCCCAGGACAAACAAATGGAAGCTCTTGTGGATAAGCTGTGCAATAGGTTTGCTGGAGTAAATGGTAATATGCTTATGCCTTCAATAGGACAAATAGTACCCCATCTGTTTGCTAGTACTTGTCACATTTGACCAGCATGCATACTAGGATGTCACGATTTGCATAAAGTTGGTCTGGTACCTAGCTAAGTGGGTGCTTGTACTTAATGTTAATACGGTACTTAGTGTAAGAGCATGCCTCAGTGTTGAGGAAGTGGCAATTTATTGTGAACAAAAAGGTGGTAAGATTAAGAAATTTGCAACAGCATATGATAGAAACATCGCTGCATTATATAAAATAGAAATGAGAGAATATTGGACATATAACAAATAAGATGAGATCAAGTTGCTCCTTTTCGACACTCTTGAACCTGTGATTGATGTCTACATTTTCGCTATATTAAAAGCTAGCACTCATTTCTTTGTTTCAGTCATTCAAATCTTTGTTTTCTCGAGACAATTGTGCTATAAGACATGCATTTTAACATTTGTTAGACGCCTGACTCTTTCTTTATGTGTTTCAGATGTCAGACAGTGGGAGTATATCTCTTATTGCCTTTCTCAGCTAACCTTCACTGAAAAAGGCGTGAAAAAACTCATCGATAATTTCAAGATGTTTGAGCATGCATTGTCTGAAGATTCTGTGATGAACCACTTCAGAAGCGTAATATCAAAGGTTGGTAACATAGCCTTGATGTTTCTGTAGGCTTCAGTTTGGTACTTTGGTTTAATAAAGCATCACTAAATTTATGAACAATTTTTTTTCACTTACTTATCTATGGTGATTTCATCAATCAGTGCAAGAAGTTTGCGAAACCTGAGCTAAAAGTTTGCATTGAGGAATTTGAGGAGAAACTTAGCAAGGTTCATCAGGAAAAGAAAGAACAAGAGGAAACGACAAAAAATGCTGAGGCACACAGACAGAGAATTGGCTCGCTTGATGAATTTCTGACTACTAAGGAAGTTAGTCAAAACAGTGGGAATTCTGCTGAAGGTAAGTAGAAGAGTTTACATTTCTTCCTGGTGCTCTGCTATTTAACTGATAAAGTCGACTAATTTCTACTACTTAACATGTGCCACTCACTATGTGATGCTATATAGCTGTTTATGCCTTAATGGTCTGTGCACTAGATGGTAGTATTGCTGTTTCCCTTGCACAGATGGTCTGACCTGTCTATTTATGTGTCAGTGGCAGAAGAAAGTAGCGAGGTAGTTGATCCTTTGGTGGATAGCAGCACTGAACATATGGAGAACACACCAGAATGCAGTGACCATACCAGTACGGAGGATTTTCAGACATCACCCCCACTTACAGAATCAGGTCGTGCTGGAGAGATTCAATCAACACAGCCTGTTCGCAAAGGTAGTTCACGATTCCAGCTTGTTAGTTCACGATTCCAGCTTGTTATCCACACAACATGAACACATCAAGTTTCTCAAGGAACTCACCTTTCATGTATCATGCAGGCGTGTCACGGTCAAGGGCAAAGAAAACCAGAGATCCCGTTTCAGATCCTTTGGTGGATTGTAGCACCGAATATAAGGAAAACACGCCAGAACACAGTGCAAATACTAGTACGGAGAATTCTCAGACATCAGCCCCACTTACAGAATCAGAAGGTGGCGATGAAGAGATTCAATCCGCACAACCTGTTCGCAAAGGTGACTCATGATTCCAGATTTGATATCCACACAACATGAACACATCAAGTTTCTTAAGTAACTCATCTTTCATGTATCATGCAGGCGTGTCACGGTCAAGGGCAAAGAAAACCAGAGATCCCATTTCAGATCCTTTGGTGGATAGCAGCACCGAAGATAAGGAGAACACGCCAGAACACAGTGCAAATACTAGTACTGAGAATTCTCAGGCATCAGCCCCACATACAGGATCAGAAGGTGGTGATGAAGAGATTCAATCCGCACAATCTGTTCGCAAAGGTGACTCATGATTCCAGCTTTGTTATCCACACAACACGAACGCATCAAGTTTCTTAATGAACTCATCTTTCATGTATGGTGCAGGCGTGTCACGGTCAAGGGCAAAGAAAACCAGAGATCCCGTTGTAGAGGACTCAGCAGACAGTGGTCCAGTTAGACGCGCCACACGCTCAACCAGAAGGTATGTGTACTTATCTTTCTGCTCACTAGCGCTACTTCATTTCACTCTTGAAGTCTTGATGATTGAAGGACCACAGGCTATTGCTTTGTGCAAACGGCATGCCATTCTGTTCTAGTCATTTACGATTTGTATCCATCAAGCCATCACTTGATAAAACAAACATCTTCTGGTGAACTGTGCAGGCAAGGAAGGTGATGGTGCAGCAGTGCTCCCACCAAGCAGCAACTCTATTTATAACATGTCATTCAGTGACGATCTCGCCTTGAGATCCTGGAATTCTGAACCACACTGGCGTGCTTGACGATTCCTTAACCTGGACGTCTGAATCCAATGGCGGGCTGTATCCTTTTGGCGTGATGTGTGTCAGTCTAATTAAGCTCGCTGAATCCCGGGCAGACAATAATGGCCTCCCGTGAAACTGTCTAGGGGAGTCTGTTTACTGCTCCTTGTAAGGACCACTTATTTAATTGTTGCAGTAGCTCGGCTTTGAAATGGATTGTCCACTAGTAGTACGACATGCTTCTGAGGGACTCGATGTGCTGTATGTCTATACTATCTGGCTTGATATTTCAGGCCTGATGCTACGATATTTTCAACATGTAGTTCTTATGAATCCAGGCTCGGCTGAGATGTCCAGCCTTTGAGTATGACCACAAAATTCCATCTCTATCTCTGCACTCATCTGGTGTTTGAGTCCACACAGTAGCAATAATGGATCTCCGGCAAGTGCCGAAAACGACTGTGCAAATCCGACAGCTGACTAAGATGACAATCGACCGGAAGCCGGAACTGTTCTCAACATCGACACGTCGTCACCGTCACCCCATCAAAAAGAAAGCTGAGCTGGATTCTGGATAGGAAGAGAATCCACGAATGCAGAGCTGTAAAGCTGTTAATCTCCCTGGTGGGACCACCCACCCTGACGCCGGCTAGCCGGACGGCGGAGGACCATCCACAGCCACCCCTGACACGCCGGCGAGAAAGCAGGAAGGGTCGGGCCACTGGCGCCTTGCCGAGCGATCCGATCGATCGTTTTCGCCTCCTGGACCACCGCTCCTACCCGCCAGCAGACGCGCCTCCACCTCCAAGAATTTGGTCGCGGGCGCGGGGGCGCACGGCACGGCAGGACTCGGCCCGCCGCGACGGCGACGGCGACCCCCGGCTGCTGGCCGTCGTGTGCCCTGCTGCTCCCCCGCCGCACGTTGCCCAGGCTCGTCTGCCACCACTGGTTTTCTAGTGGCAGGTGTTTTTTTCCTACCTCCATCTTTTCTGAATTCGAGGGTGCCGAGTCTGTCAAGCTGTGCAGGCGCGTGAGTTGGTCAGCGCGGAAATTCGAGCGACGAGAGTTTTCCGCCAGACGGACTGCGTGGTTGTCCTGCTACGAGACGGTTTTAGCGTCAGAGAACTTATCCGTAGATCGTTCGCCGTTGCAGAACACGATGGCACGCTTTCGGTTTCAAGTTTGCCGCGTATTTGTGGTCATGCACTCAGAAGTCAGAACTCATGTAGTCTGAATCTTTTGTTTTTTTATATTAACAAAAAAAGAGTTTATGTGGCCTGAATCTCACACTGACTGACGACGCAGAATTTTGATTCAGAAGATATCAGAAGGAAAGAGAGTTTGACAGTAGTTGTTGCTTCTGGCTTGGTCGTTTCGTTGAGTCTGCAATTTGGAGGGGGCGCTTGTGGTTCAGGAAGCTCGCTTGCGTCTGTGGGTGTGGCCCGAGCGAGCAACCAAGCCCGGCGATGGAATCATATCGGTGAGGGCCACATGTCCGGCCACACCACACGATATTCTTTCAGGTCACCTGTCATTTTCCCCGGAGCCGGAGGTGCAATTGTATTGTGCGCTGGGAGGTCGCGGCGTCACACGAAGCCACACGGAGAGGAGAGATCTTTGTTCCAATCTCTCAGGGGGCGAGATAACTGCAGTTGGTGAATTGATGTCCGTTTTTCTTCGAGACGTGTTTGATTAGAGCATCTCCAAACAGCCACACATGACTGTCCAGTTTATCAGCCCCTGTGCTTAACGAACTCACTGACAAGATGTTACTAGTACTTTTATTTGTCTTTTTTTGAGCTTGACAAGATGTTACTACTACTGCTGCAAGGTTTGTTGGCGGCTGCACTGCACCAGACGGGATCCGTCTTGGGGCGGGTGCAGAAGCGGATGGGCTTGATTGATGATTCCCAATCATTTGTCAGCTCCATACACCTGGAATTCTGAAGGGAGTAATAAACAAAGGAAACGTTTCTTTCTTCCGTTCTTTCTTTTTTGGTTGCAACCGAAAGGATTCCCTTCTTTTTAAAGCGCTGGGGATAACAGCCTTTTCTTGTTTTATTTTATGACAAAGCTGAGTAAGCTTGATGGAGTGTAGCGTCGTTTACGTGCAAATCGATCGATCTTCCCGGTGCGTCACGCGTGTAACGCCAACAGCGTCGCCCAAGATCCGGTGGGCGCCGCGTGACCGAGGAATCCACGGGCTAGCTCTCTCGTGCCAATTAGCGTACACAAACATATACTACTACTTTGTAGGAGTAATAAAATATGCCATGGTCTCTGTAGAGTGTAAACTAATACTTTGCGTTGCTTTGGCGTCGTGACAACAGTTCAGTAATGTCCAAAACTGCAGGAGGTGGCCGGACGGGAAACCATGGGCTCTGTGGCAGACTGATGTGGGCTTTACCGAGATGAAAACCGGTTTCGTTCGTGCCTGCATGCTGTCACCCATGCCATTGGAACATACGCTAAGCTTAACTAAGCTAGGGTGAAAGATGCATGGATTAAATTATGTCAACATCACGACCGGGCTCGGCATCAATGTAATGCAACTTCCAACCTCACTCCCACTTGAGCTTGATGGTGAGCAGAGAGCACTTGTTATGTCGGTGTTCATAATAAAGCAAGTTGCATTTGAGTAGACGAGCAAAGGTTTTGCTATACTATTGTAGAAGCAAATAAGTTCGTTCAATTCCCCTAATGCTTGCTTTCGCCTAAACCGACAACAACCTCCTCGTTGGTTACCGCCGAGTCTCGCCGAATATACTCGCATTGGTTGATATTGTCGTCCTTGTTTAATTCTTTGTTGTTGCGGCTTCTTTGATCTTTGTTAGTTTGTTTTTGAGGAGGATTTTTGTTAGTTTGTTAGCACTCAACCTCAGGACTGTTAGATACGAAATACAAAATTAAGGTGTAGTTCAACAAAAACTACCTTAAGCGGGACATTTCAGAAATGTATGAACAGTTCTGTGGTACATAGTACAGACATGTTTGATTTGTTATATGTAGTTGCTTAATTATACGACAGTTTGTGGTTTCTAACTTGTGCTAGCCGTTTGGTTAGCTGCCATAGCTCAATTTCTATGCTACAAACTGCCAAAGATCTTAGCGATAAAACCGTCATAAATTATTTCAACATGTATGCTATATAAGTACGTGGTGTATAACTATATATGCTCATTATCCTAATATTTTTTGGTGAAATGAGATCATGGTGAGCTAAACTATTCCATTAATTTCGCAAACTCAGAAAATAGAGTTTCGAGCAATTAGTTAATACAAAGTTAGAGACGTCTTATCTCTCAAACCAAACACCCGACCAGTAAAGAGATACCTGTATCGTAAATTCTTCATCTATTCGGATACATGAGATAGAAAAATATAGGAATTTTGTTTGCCAACATCCATCTCTGTCCAAAGCTCCGAATAGAGCGTAGAAATGTTGGTGATGATATGTACCATGTCCATGTTATCCCCATTTTATCATGCTTCTACCGAACTAAACATATTTTCTACGGCTCTCCCTTTGACTAAGGCCTTGTTTAGATGATTTAAAAAGGCTAGAAATTTGACTCTCTCTCCATCACATCTAATGTTGTGCTGTATACATAGAACATTAAATGTTGATAAAATAAATAACTAATTGCACAGATTAGTTAGACAATGGCTGGACAATATTTATCAAATACAAACGAAAGTGCTACAGTGCTTTTTAGACTAGAAATTTGCCATCTAAACAAGGCCTAAACATGTTTCTTACACAGTTTCAACAAAAACATGTTTTTATCATGCAATGTTGGAGAATTCGAAATGATCCAATCCATCCAAAGATCCAAACACCACCAGAAA
>JAKNSH010378553.1:0-15662 GCA_027790015.1 Cymbopogon flexuosus
TGAGAGCACACACTGCTGTCCGTCGAGCATGACGGACATGGCGAGGACTGGCATCATCCTGGCGGTGTACCTGGTCACTTCCTCCACGTTGCTGTACGCGTACCCCCACAGATTGCGTACCAGCACAATGACCAGGCCTTCCGACATGCCCACAATGAGCGCCAGGAGCACCACCACCCGCACTGCCAGTCGGGCCGCCAGAGGCCGCCCTGCTCCAAGCTCGTTCGACACACGCGTGCTGCCGTGCCCAAGAACATGATACAGATGATAATTAATCAGTAATCATCAGAAAGAACATGAACTATCTAGTCCTACGTAGTAGTCATTTATAATTATTTGGAAAATCAATTCTCTTATTATAGTGGAAAATTGGAAATGAATTATCTGCATGTTTAGTCTTTGAGACCTTATTGCAGCACCAAGTCCAAGCGGGGCCATGAACGCCAGCGAGCTAGTGTTCAAGCTGCAAGAATCACAGAAATGGCCATGAGAACGGGTAAAACACAAGCTGCAAGGCAAAATTGTTAGACAATCGTAGAATGATCTTCATCTTCACCAGATGGACAGCACGGCCGTCTCCAGCTTGGGGTTAGGGAGCAGTCCGGACAGCAGCACCAGGAGCTCAAAGGACCACCACTCCATGCTGCACCGAGATGATATAAGTCGCGCGTCTCAGCTTAGAACGGCGGCATTGATGATCTGTCGATTGCAAAATGCATGGAGAAACTAATTGGGAAGAGAACGCAATGCATTACCAGACCATGACAGCCGACGGCACGGCGAGCTTCAGGAAATCGGGGACGCCGCGGAACGCCTCGGCCGAGAAGCCCGTCCAGGTGGTCTTGCAGGCCGGCGACGCCCTGACGTAGACGGCTAAGAAGGAGAGGTTGGCGAGGTAGGAGACGGCGTTGGCCAGGGCGGCGCCGTTGCGGCCCATGCCGAGTGCGCGCACCAGCAGCCAGCAGACGGCCGGGTGGCACAGCGCGGTGGCGCCGGAGCTCAGCATCACGGGCACCACCACGTTCTGCGTCTGCAGGACCCGGACGTGGCACTGCATCGCCCCGTACGCGAACAGCGCCGGGATCAGGCACCGGATGTAGCTGCCGGCGCCCGCGGCGATCTCCGGGTCCTGCCCGCACCACGTCAGGATCTCGCCGGCGTAAAACCACACGACCGCCACCGGGACGCTGACGAGAGCGAGCACCACCATGGCTCGCTGCTTGTACACGCCCAGCTGGTGGTGCTGCCGCGCGCCGAACGCCTGCCCGCACAGCGTGTCCAGGCTGCACGCCATGCCAGCCTGACAAATGTATGTATCTGCATTCAGTTTCACACTAGCTAGCTCGGGAACAAGGAGAGAGTACGTACTAGCTAGCACAGATGGGCGGCGCGCGGCGTGCGGTCAATTACCATCAAGCTGAAGCCCGTAACGCCGGCGAAGGAGGTGGCCAGGGAGGCGCTGGCCAGCGCGAGCTCGCCGAGGTGGCCGACGAACATGACGGAGACCATCTGGACCATGTTCTGCAGGAGGAACCCGACGACGAGCGGCCCGGCGAGGTATAGCTGCTTCTTGACCTCGCACACCACGGCGCTCTCCTCACTGCCACCATGATTGGCAGTGCCTGTGGCGGTGAGGAGCGCCGCCTCCATTCCTGACCTCGTGCTGCTTCACTGAGCGAGAAGGTAGGCAAGAATGCGCAGAGACGTCCCGATAACCTGGACTGATCTTACTAATTAACTCGTCTGCTTCTCACATGGTGAAAATATATGTTATGGCTGTAAAGGGTAAGCCTGAAAAGTGAAAACAAACTTTATGATATCTTATAATATTCCTGTAATTTAATTGGATTTAATTGCATACCACATCCTTATACTATTGAAGTGTCCTACGTTTCCACGGTCCTTCGTACTCTTTTATTTAATATATATAGCAGGTCCAGACATGGTATTAAGCACTGAAATAAATAGCCCGCTATAATTGCCTCTTTAGCTCGCTATAACTTTTTGAGTCAGAGTACCGCTACTTGTGTTCATGTACAATTTAGCCGCTATATCTTGCTATAGTCCGATATAGCTTCGCTAATAGCTTTTTTAGAGATCCACCGCTAAATATCTTAGCCCGCTATTTAAAACCTTGGTATTAAGCCTAATCCTAAGATAAGTTAGAATATAGAGTGTTTATGTGGTTCGTTGCTCTATTCCGTGTTTTTAAGAAGGCTTAAGTCCACTTGAGGACCTCCAACTATTATAAAAGTCTGAAGTGTTTTTAAGAAGGCTTAAGTCCACTTGAGGACCTCCAACTATTATAAAAATCTGAATTTCAACCCCAATTTTAAAATCGGATAACATTGGCCCTCCAACTTCTAAAAAGTTCACTTTCCAACCTTAAACGGTTTTCTACGCGGTTTTGCATGGGTGTTGATGTCATCGATGATGTCTGCACTCATTTTTAATTTACAAAATTAATATCTTTTTATTAGGAGCTCCAAATATAGCAAATAATATATCAATTTTGACCGTTTCGATGAGCTCTTCGCAATGGTATACTATGTTTTGTTGTTTGAGACAGTTTTATTTTTATGAAAGATTAAATATTTCTATAAAGCAAGTGAGAATAATAAAACTCATGGAATTTATTAGATAAATAATATTTTTATTATGATGTATCATTGAATGTTGTCTTTTTAGGTTCATTTGGTTGTCAAATTATATGCATTAATGCCCGCCAACAACAGTATTCATGGTGCTTAGAATCAACATAAAAAAAACAATAAAAATATAATTTGACCATGAATACTGTTGTGACGGGCGTTGATATATAGTATTTGACCGTCAAATAAACCTAAAAAGATAGCATTCCATGTTACATAATAACAAAAACATTATTTATCTAACAAATTTTACGAGTTTTGTTTTTATCACTTGTTTTATAGAAATATTTAATTTTTTGTAGAATAAAACTATGTCAAACAACAAAAACGGAGTAGACCATTGCAAAGAGCTCGTCGAGATGATCCAAACTGATATATTATTTGCTATATTTGAAGCTCCGAATAAAAATATATTAATTTCGTAAATTAAAAATGAGTGATGACATCATCGCTAACGTCAGCACCCATGCAAACAACCTACAAAACTGCGCAAGATTGAAAAGTAAACTTTTTTAAGAGTTGGAGGACCAATATTATCCAATTTTAAAGTTGAAGGTTGAAATTCAGACTTTTACGATAGTTTGAGGTCCTATAAAATGCAACGCAGAGGTTTAAAACACACACGCACACTCATTAGCTAAAACGGTGTATCGACACTACAATTCAATGTTCAATCCCATGCGAAATAAAATGCGTCTGAGTGTGACACAATAATTGGATAAATATTCAAAACCTCTCGTGCCCATAAGTTGGATTACCGTGTGTTTCAGGACGGTACAGATTTTGAACTTTTGATGGCAAGACATATTAGAATGCATATAACGGTTGAATAAGTCTTGGAGAAATTAACAAGTCGTCCATATAACATAACCATATGACAACTTGTATGTTCTTCTATCACCAATGGACGTATTTGTTCGGTGATGTTAAATTTATAACACATGTTGCACGTGAAATGTACCTAGCGTTGCTATCTTGAGATGTTGCTCACGCTACTAGTGTTGACTGTCGCTCTGCCAGCGGTGTTGACTGAACGACATTAACCGCTACTCTGCCAATAACAGTGTGGCAACTGTAGCTCTAGCTTGTAATATGAGCTAACTTTAAGCATTTTATTTTATATTTCAATAAAAGAGAGAGAAAAACTATCTCTTTTATCAAGAGACACATGCACATATTCCAAAGATGATGTGAGGTTGTCAGGACCCACGGGGCGCCCGTCTAATCAATACTCGTGGCCTCTGGAAGCGGCTCCATTGCGGCCGGTCGTTAGCGCCAAGTGTGTTCGGTCAAGTAGTAATTGTGCTTGGCTGAAGGCAGAGGAGGATCAAACACACTAGTGCGTTCGATGTGCAGGAGCCGACATATCTGGTCTTGGTCTGGACCTCTCTGGTCAGTTTTTGGGCCAACCAACCTTAGGCGATTGGAGGCTGGTGGCGCAAGTGCACGACGAAGTGAAGTCCGAATGCACCGGCATGTCCACTGCTTCTTAGCACTAGACGCGTCCGATCGCGTTGGGAGTGCTTGGGGTGCCCTCTGATCGAGGACTAGACGTAGGGCCTGGCACTTCGGATCATCTCTTAACGGCTAGGCATGCAGTAGTGACCGTTGAAGATCGATTGCTGGCATTTGAAGGTGCAGGACTCGTGGACACCGCAAAGTGACCGACGCTGGCCAGTGTGCCTTGTCAGCGGTTTTCGAGCAGTCAAGGGGTATACCGGCTCCTTTTGTGAGGGAGCCTATATATACGCCCTTTGGCCAGACTCTAGCCTTGGTGGGTTGTGTAGTGGTGCTTGAGAGCCCTCCCACTCACTCATGCTTGATAATGTTCATTTGATCGAGTGAGAGAGCGATTTCTAGTGCGATTGCTTTGAGAGATTGCATTGTGTGGAACTAGGTGATTGGGTTGCAAGCCGGTGGTGCTCGTTACTCCTGGAGGTTGCCAGCTCCTAGACGTATGGCTTGGTGGCGAGAGACTCCATCAAAGCACGTAAGAAGATTGTGCGGTACTATGAAGGTGGATTTGTGAGGTGTACGTGCTCATCCCATAGGGATCGTGAAGAACAACACTAGTAGAGCGTGTCATTGAGTTACCTCACTTGTGTGTGGGTTTTCATGGTGGCTTTGGGAGCCACAAACTGAGGAACTAGTAAGGTGTTGGCCGACACAACAAGGACTTAGTGGAAACCAAGTAAACCTTAGTAAAAAATCGCTGTGTCAACATTTTCTACTCTTCTCGGCAGTTTGCATTCTCCAATAAACAAATTTTGTATTTACATTCATATATCTTGTGCTTGTGTTGTTGCTCTTCCAATTAGTTGGTTTGAGTAGCTCTCTAGTTGTCTTCTTGCTTGTGTAGCTAGAAGTTGGGTTCCCGTGTCATGCTTAGTTTGTATGCTTAGTTTGTGTAGCTAAGAATGTTGAGCTCTTGGGTTTGGGTTTATGTAGCGTTGTCCTTGAGCATTGCTAGTGAGCTTAGGTGGCTTTGTGCTTTTGCTTACTAGAGATGTGTAGGAAACTCCCCAGTGCCTGAAGTACTAGCGCATATGTTTGTATGACATTGCAACTAGAATTGATTAGGTGCGCTCTAGCTAATCTGATACCTTGGTTGCTTTGTTAGGTTGTTTAAGAGGTGCTTTAGAGTTTTACACAGAAGGGTGTATTCGATCATGACTACACCAATAATTTCAATCCCGCTTTAATTTCAATTCCGCTTTAGAGTTTTACACAGAAGGTTATATTCAGTTTGATTCATTAGCAGCATGCTGTTGGTTCTTCATATCAATAGGTTCTGCATGCTTCATGCCTTAAATATAACTGATATCTCTAGGGATGTTATTTCCCTACAAAATGACTTTGCTATCAATTTTTTGGTGTTAGTGTGTGATAAACTAGTCTGATTGGTGTAGAAAATATGTAGTGATTACCCGGCTTCACATTATTTGTGCTTTTAGTTGACCTTTATAGGATCTGATGCTTATGCTCTTTTGTCTTGAGAGTCTTTTCAGAAGTAGGACCAATATGAGAAAGCGCTGCAGATCTTTACCTATTATAATGTATGCACAAGTATCAGATTTTTCTATACGAGATAAGCTCCTTTCTCATTATTATTTTGGTCTTATTTGGCATACTCTATCTGACTGATCCTTTTCTAATTCTAAATTGTTTTCGTTTTTGAGTTTCGTTTTTGCAGACACCATTACGAGGAGGCACATGCTGGGCACAAGATAACACTTCAATTGCTAGTTTCTGAGATGGTGACCTATGAAACCGAATTTCCATCTATTTATTTTATCTAAGATACCTTTGTGACTAATGTCACTTGTTGAACAAGTAGTTTTGTGTTCATGATAAATGTAATAAATATGTTAATGTATGACTTTTGAACCTGTGGATTTGGTCATGAATGGGATATATTGTTTGACATACATATCTTATACTGGATTGCTTATGTGGCTGTGTGTCTTGAATGATATCCAAATAAATATTGGGTTGTATGGAATTGGCCACCTAGCAAGATCAAAGAACTTGTGACATAGAAGCAGATGTCATAAATATTATGACATCTAAAACCAATGTCATAATTTTATAACATGAACATTGAAATGTCACAAGTTGTCATTATATAGACGCTCGTCTTTTGACATTTGATTTTTGTCAATCTAGTGTCATAAATGGTGATCCGTGACATATTTTATAAGTATTATAACATATATCAAATTTTTAAAGATGATAGATTTCTTGCAGTGAATATTCACTCCATTCTAGTCCACCATCTCGATACTATACATTCTAGAGCCTCCTAATGGAGTATGTAGTTCTTATTTTACTACACGAATAAAGACAAAGCTCCCTAAAAAAACTGCTCCTTTGGATTGTAGTGAACAACAGATATGCATCGACTGCCGGGAGCTATCACGGAGGCCGATTGAGAGGATCTCATTCGGCTAGTGCCAGATCCAGCCAGGGTGAGCAACAGAAAAGGAACGACGACGATCCATAACTTGTGCAGCTCCTCCGAGGTGGGGGAAGGCGACGGCTTCTGTCGAGCAGAGTACCACGGCCGTGACGGTTTCTGACTTGCATGTGACAAAGGCGGTTGTCCCGGCGTCCTACCCGTGCCGTTGGGGACTCCTGCAGGCAGCGGCGGCGGCTAGAGATTGTGAGCAGCAGCACGTGGAGAGTGGACGCGATTGTGGAAGCGTTGAGGGGAGCAGACGCGGTCCCGCGAGCGGTGTCATGCAAAAATAAGTCTTAACATGTGGCAAGTGTTCCGTTCTTGTGACCTTTTAAGGTTTCTGTGTCATGGTGCCACGGCGTGACTAAATCACGGTCGCCAGCTCAAACAAGTTCCAGCGGTCGATTCCAAAACAACCCCCGACTTTTCATTTTTGGTAAAAAAATCCCGCAACTTTTCTTTTTTGAAAAGTTTCTATTTTTAGGCAGAAAAAAAATGTTATAAATCCGGTCAATTAACTTTCATTGTGTAACTTATATGTCCTACTTATAATTGAAACTTATACACATAACTTATGTGATCTTTAACGTCTCTAAGTTATGCTCATAACTTATACATTTAACTTATTATGTGAAAACACATAACTTTAACGTTTTAGCAAAAACAAACACCAAAATTATAAGTTCACACGCATGACTTTCTGTTTATAACTTATGCGTTTAACTTATAGTTCAACTTATACACAAGCTTATGTGATCTTCAACGTTATAAAGTTACAATCTAACATGTACATATAGCTTTTACTATAACTTAGGTACACAACATCGTAATAAAAATTATCCACACAATAACTGTAGTATAAGAAAAAAAAGGTGAAAAAAATTCTTTAAAACATATTCAAGTGAGATCTAGTTTTGCTCACCTCGTCACGTAGAACACACCGGTGCAAACGGAATTGAAAATAAATACACTTTATCAGTTATAGTGTTTTATAAAATTGTTTTGATTTTCTTAGCCACGTCAGCGTATATAGGAAGCAAAACTATTGCTGCTGCTGGATCGACTGCCCACTCCCAACTGAGTGGTCTCCCACACAAATAGAACTGCGTGTTTTTTAGGCTTTCTGGCTTGCGAAAGCTGAACCAACCAAAAGCTACGTTCTTTTTTTTTTTTGACAAAAATGTATTTGTTGGGCTTCCAAAGGCTTATAGAAAGCCCAAACGAAACAAAAACGGCCGAAAAAGCTGTTTGCAGCAAAGCCGTGAATGCATGATATTGAGATGATTGGGATATGCATTCCAAGTCATCACCTATCGATTTATATTGAAAAGAAAAATAAATTTGAGGTGACAGACTGACTTTGGACTTATGTGAAGAAGACATGCAGATTCTGGGTTGTAGTGTTCACACTTTGGTTGTGTCATGGTCACGATCTTCTTGGTCAAACTATTCTTTTCTTTTTTTTACAATGTACGAAAAAGCAAACAAGCGACTCTCTCTATTATTGAGCAATACTCTTACAAGAAAGCATATCAACAAGTCCATATCAGTCATCGTTTTATATATATATGTCTCCAAATCTTACATCAACAAATCTATAGCAGGATCCTGAGGGTGAACGAAGAGTTCTGGTTGGCAAAAAATATGAGCCGTTGAATCAGTTACTACTAAGTCATCAAATCAAGATTAATTTAAAAATTGCATCACTGATAGGCGCACTAATGTGGTGTGCCACACCAGATGTTAGCATAGTTGACATTAAAGGAGAAATTTAGGGGGCTCTAAGAGTATGTTTGGTTGGGCTGTGGCTTTTGAAAAAGCAGCTGTGGGCTGTGGCTTTCTGAAAAGCAGCTGCGAGGGAGTCAAAAGCCCTTTTGGTGCAGTGGCTGTGGCTTCTCAGAAGGTTCTGTCATTGACATGTGGACCCTGATTGTCATCCTTTTCCTCCTCTTCCTGTGCGTGCCTCATCCTCTTCTTCTTCCTCCACTGGCGGCCGGAGAGGACGGGATTGCGCAGCTCGGCCAAGAGATGGGGCCGGCCAAAGAGGTGGAGAGCATTCGCGCGCGGCCACCGGAGGCCCCCCCAGGGCGGAGCTCCACCGCCGTCATCCAGGGGAGGGGGCCACCGGCAGCACCCCCACGGCGGAGCTCCACGTCGCGCAGGGGAGGGGCTCCTGCGGACACCGGCAGCGCCCCCACGGCGGAGCTCCACGTCGCGTAGGGGAGGGGGCTCCCGCGGCCACCGGCGGCACCCCCACGGCGGAGCTCCACATCGCGCAGGTGAGGGGCGACGGGCAGAGCTCCACCTCCGTCGCACAGGTGAGGGCGCTCCTGTGGGCACCAGCTGCACCAGCTCCCGCGCTGCTGCACGGAGGAGGGCACGGCGGAGCTCCACGGAGGAGGGCACGGCGTCGACGAGCGGCGGGCGGCGGCGGAGGGCACGGGTCGGCGAGCGGCGGACGACGGAGGAGGGTATGGCGGCGCGGCGACCTGGGACGGGAATCGCACGAGCTCGGGGAGACGGGGACAGAACTGGCGTCGGGTGAAAAAGAATAGAAACAAACGAACCAGTAAGTTCATAACCAGTGGCAAGTGGGTAATTTTTTACCCCAAAAGCAGGTGAAAGCAGGGGGTCAAGGTGCTTTTGGCAAGTGGACAATTTGTACTGGACTGAAAGCTGCTTTTGGTAAAAGTAACTTTGAGCTTTTGAGCCTTTTAGTTGGCTTTTGGCTTTTGCAAAAGCAAAAGCAGGTGCAAAAGCCCAATCAAAGAGACCCTAATAGTGGTCCATTCATATCTACCACATCTTGAAGGGATTGTGATGTCTAATAAAAGAGAAATGAATTAGGCCACTTAAAAACCTATGGCCAACAACCAAAAAATACTCAACAAAATATACACAAGTCTATTTTTATATGTACAATAATCTTTTGACAAGTGTTTGATAACTCATAACTCTGACGCAAAAGGAGTTTTGCACCTTATGCTCCAACCACTGAAATAAATAGCCTGCTATGATTGCCGCTATACCTCGCTATAGCTTTTTGAGGCAGAGTACCGCTATCTGTGTTCATGTACAATTTAGCCGCTATATCTCGCTATAGCCCGATATAGCTTCGCTAATAGCTTTTTTAGAGACCCACCGCTAAACATCTTAGCCCGCTATTTAAAACCTTGGCTCCAACCATATAACTAACCTAGTAAGCTAGACTACCTGCTGCTAAAGCACAAATCAAGAAATGCAACAATAAAATTACAAAAACGCAAATGGGTCATCCAAAGCCCCTTTTTTTGTTGATTCTAGTTGTATAGTTTTAAAAATCCAATGGGTTAGCCAAGCGGCTCTATTGCCATAAAAGATATGATAACAAGAGTTAAATGGACTCCACTATTAAGTTTTTTTTAGGAAAGACTCCACCATTAAATTCCTAGCATCAAGATATCGAAGAGATATATTTGGACAACAAAGTTGGAGTGCAAATGAAGAGGAGGATTGTGCTTAATTTTCCCAAACTGGCTTAGGTAGGTTCTCAAATCGGGCAGAGCCGGTTTTCTTGTGCCCTTTTTAGCAAGCCTTCCTAGCCTCAAGAACATCAGCGAGAGCAGTTTCCCTGTTCTAGAACCAGGTTGAGTCCAACTCAGTCTATATCTATTTTTGGTTCTGGGGATACTTGAAGGTTGTGTCTTGTAGATGTTACCTACTACGATAAGACCACACATCTCTATATATAGGAGAGGATGATAGCTAATTGAGATATCTACCTTCCAATAATGAAAAGAATACAACTACAACTCCTTTTAACCTAACTCTTCAAACATCTATTGTTCGCCACGTCTCTCAATGTTGACATCGTTCTAGATGGTTTTGCAGATGTTAGAGCAATCTCGTTGTGCCCATCACTATCGTATCTTCCCAGGAGGTGTTCATGAGTCTATCAGGTGAATAACAGGTGACAAATCAGTTTGATCGGCTTGTTGGTTGGTCTCACTAGTTTTACCATTTAAGCCAATAAGGGCGTCCGCAATGGCTTACACCATGCTAGCTAGGAGCACCGGTTATCCAATTAGAAAAAAGAAGGGTGAAGCGCTACCGACGAACAAATCGACAGGCTTACACACAACCCAAAAAATCCAATGAGACTGGCTCTTGGATCCCCTTCGTTTCATGCCATGCAACTAGTGTTTTTTATTTTCTCTCTCCTTTTTAGAGCTAGCTATTTATATTCATCCACTGTGGACGCCCTAAGGGTGGCCACAACAGCAAGAATGAAATAACTAGTGACTGTGAGGTGAGAGAGAATATAAAAAGAAAGAAATACCAGTTGTACATCATAAAAGAGAGAAGGCGAAAGTGTGTCAGTGACTGAAATTCTGGGAGCCTGTGCGAGTCTAGCGCTTGATGAATCGCTAGCGAGTGCATATTACGTTCTCTCTCTCATCCACGTGGTTTAAAATAGAATTGATGCCGGCGATGCCGTCGACCACTGCGGACGCCCTAAAGCTGGTATATCTGTGCAATTCTCTGCAGGTGCATCTTCACAGTTCACACACACAGGTACAAAACAATGTAGGTGTTTGGTTTTTGTCAGGATGTCATGGATTATTCCATGCCTACCCATAGGAAACATGTGCTGGTTTGAAAACTTTGAGGTCACCTTTCTAGATGGCCGTTGCACGCGATAGAATTCTGAGGCTATGGGCACTAGCTAGGGGGGAGGTACTGACTTGTGAGGCGAGGTCAAGAAGGGAATCAAGAGACGATATGCACCAGGCCACTTTATTTGGCGAGCTCCCTACTCTCGCCAGCTCTTCAAGCTTACTGGTAAGCGGCCTTGGGAAGGAGAATGACATCGTGTGCGGTTGGTGCACCAGGAGAACATCGTCATGACGGCGACGGCGAAAGAAAATACATATCACTGTAGAATCCATCCAAAGCATTTGGACAAAAGAAATTCAACGTTTTTAATGATAACCTGGTCTGCTGGGATCTACGGAGTACTTATAATTTTAGAGGTCCACCAGCTGGGTACCGCTACCGCCGGCTGATAAATAGAGCAAGCTTTGTCAGCATGTCGCGAAGTTCTCATGTTTGTTCTGTTCTGAACTTCTGATAAGAAAAGCTGCCGGTTTACCGGTACTAGGTGCGTGTGCGACCTTGCGACAATAATGACACCAATCGATGTTTCCAGTACACTATAAAACTCACGCTGACACGCGACGTGACAAGTCACCCAAATTTCATTGCAAGTAGTCCACAAGTCAATCATCCTCCCTTTTGTATCCGTCTTTATCGTTGGCGGCAGCTTTGACTTGCAGCTTCCAACTCCAAGAGAGGAATCCAAGCCAATCCTGATGACAACTCTTGTTCTTGTCCTCCCACCTCCATCCGCTTCGATCGATCACCAACGCCCCCACGCACATTGAATTGAACCAGCTGTGAGGTCCAGCAGCTCGACCGACCATGGAGGATCAACGACGACATCACGCGGCGGCGATTGTACGTGGCGGCGGCGAGACTTGGAGCGAGGCCAAGAAGCAGCTGCGCCTGGCCGCGCCGCTCGCCGCGGGGTTCCTCCTGCAGAAGGTGATCCAGACCATCTCCATCATGTTCGTCGGCCGCCTCGGCCAGCTCCCTCTCGCCAGCGCCTCCCTCGCCACCTCCTTCGCCAGCGTCACCGGCTTCAGCGTGCTGGTAAGTAGGCATCTCTCTGCTTTTTTAATTCGCACGGCGTGGCATGTCCATGGCGGTGACCACCGTAGTGCGTTGTTGGGCAGACCAGACAGGCATGGCGAGCAGCCTGGACACGCTGTGCGGCCAGGCGTTCGGCGCGGCGCAGCACCACCTGCTGGGCGTGTACAAGCAGCGCGCGATGCTGGTGCTCGCCGCGGCGAGCGTCCCGGTAGCCCTGGTGTGGGGCTACACCGGCGACATCCTGGTGTGGTTCAGGCAGGACCGTGAGATCGCGGCGGGGGCGGGGAGCTACATCCGGTGCATGATCCCGGCGCTGTTCCTGTTCGGGCAGCTGCAGTGCCACGTCCGGTTCCTGCAGCCGCAGAACGTGGTGGTGCCCGTCATGCTCAGCTCCGGCGCCACCGTGGGCGTGCACGTCGCCGCCTGCTGGCTCCTAGTGCGCAGGCTCGGACTGGGAGCCGGCGGCGCCGCGCTGGCCAACGCGGTGTCCAACCTCGTCAACCTCTCCGCGCTGGCCATCTACGTCAGGGTCTCGCCGGCCTGCAAGGACACCTGGCAGGGGTTCTCCCGCGAGGCGTTCCGAGACATCCTCGGATTCTTGAAGCTCGCCGTGCCTTCGGCTGCCATGGTCTGTATGGAGTGGTGGTCCTTCGAGCTCCTGGTTCTGCTTTCCGGCCTTCTCCCCAACCCCAAGCTTGAGACCGCCGTCATGTCTATCTGGTGCGCTGAAAGCTTAGCTCGATCTCCACTGAAATACTACTTGCATCGTGGTTGCTTACTGCTTTTTTTGTGATTCTTGTAGCTTCAACACCTACGTCTTCGCCTTCATGTTCCCAATGGGACTTGGTGCTGCAGCAAGGTTAATATTATCCCAAATATACTTACTATATATGAAGTATTCACAGTAGACTTATCGATCAAAATTTGAAGGTTTTCTCCCCATGTTTAATTTCTGCGCAGCATACGCGTGTCAAACGAGCTTGGTGCAGGACGGCCACAGGCGGCCCGGCTGGCGACGCGGGTGGTGATGCTCTTGGCGTTCTCACTGGGAGTATCGGAAGGTCTCGTCATGGTGCTGGTGCGCACTCTGCTCGGCTACGCCTACACCGACGACAAGGAAGTCGCCTTGTACACCGCTAGATTGATGCCCATTCTCGCGGCCTGCACCTTACTGGACTGCCTGCAGTGCGTTCTGTCAGGTACGTGCGTGACAGTGATGAGGTATACAACCCACATCACATTAGAGTTAGTAGTCAGGCCGTGTTTGGGACTGCTCCGCTTTTGTTTTTGCAGCTCCGCTCCAGCTCTGTGTAAACACCTTCGGCTCCAAAAACTCTGCTCCAAATCCACACTTGCCACTCATTTAACGAAAATTGTACGCACGCTAACGCTAGCCTGCCCATGCAGCTATGCGGCGCATGGCCTGCATGTTCCTTTGGAATTGCAACACCACACAACTTTTTATTAGATTATTATTTACACAAGATTAGTCTCTATATCTGAAGCTTCATCAAATTGTATTGATAGGTGCGAGGGGTTTTGATACTTAAAAATGTGTGCAATAGGCCTTGATAATTATTTTTGCACTTTTTCTATCTATCTGTTGAAAGAAATTTCTCACTTCCATCTTGCGATGTGTTTCTATAAAAAAAATTGTTTATTGTCTTTGTCTTTTAATAAAAAAATTTTGTTTGTTGTCCTTTGTTCTCTGTTTTCTATGCCAACACACACCATCCAATTGTTATTTGTTTTCTGTTATCTGTGGTGATGACAGATCCCACCCTAGGATGGTTTAGAACGTTGCAAGAAATGTCTGACTTTTCTTATAAAAGAGATATAACAACTCCCTTCTTCTTTGCGGTTAGGAATTCATTAAGTTTATTGCTTTGTCTTTCAATATTTAAGTATTTCTTCTTTGCTGTTAGGAATTCATTATGTCACTGTTTGAGTGTCTATCTTTCAGAAACGTGCTCTGATCTCCACAACTTTCTTGGCGTTCAATATATGTTGCACACATGCTCAACAAGCATATGGCTTTATCTAGATAATTTATATAAGGTTAAATTCCTAAGTGGACAAGTAGTTTACAATATCTGTGTAGTTTTGTGGACTACCTTTTTAGCACGAGTAGTCTTACTGATGAGATCACTAAGGATGAAAAAAGGAACTCCAATCAATTACTTCATTGAAAACGCGGAAACTATCTTGATGACCGTTACTATCTACTGGCTACCAGAATAGAGTGATTGGAATGATTAAGTTGTATTCCATATTATGTATATAGCGTACATATAAACTTATAAAGGCATTCGGGATCCATTTCAGGGTGGTATGCAATCTAACCACACAGGCGCACAATAAGTACAGTGCGACCTTGCTATACCCCATCCCTGGTCCTGTAAATTTCGCGTTATCCTGCAATAAAATTCAGAAGTTTTTCATTTAATTGTATTATTAGTTGATTATCTAGTATTGTTGCTCGAAAATTTTAAAAGCTTCAGACACTGGAAATATAATGACTCCCCTCTTTGTAACAACCAATAGTGTCACTAGAGTGAATTTTGCAGTGCCAACAAGATCAAATTGGCAGGTGGAGTTTGGCTTGGCCACACAACAAAGCTATTTTTGTAAGATGGCGCATTCAGGCGGTACAGTATTTCTGTGCCCGTAAATGTTGCAGTACAGCTACGGTCATGAGTGTATGATGACTACGGGAAAGAGACGAGTGATGGAGTGGAGAGCGCTGGGATGTCCGCGAATCGTAGAATTCGTAACACCTGCATGTATTTTTCTTTTCACAAACTCTCGGCAGACGGCAGCCCAATAATTTCAGCCGAACAGCGTCATTGTTCGCAACAGAAAAGTTGGCAGCGAAAGTGAACTTACGTGCAGATCATTGTTGGCAAGCATGCCGACGGCGTTAAAGAGGGTGGCGGTGAGCCCGATGACGAGCTGCATCTCGATGACGAGCGTGTAGGTGACGGCCGCGGCGCCAGCGCGCGCCGCGTGCCGCGCCTGGCTGAGCTCCATGACGGGGAGCACGACGCCGTAGAGCGCGGCGGCGCCGAGCGTCATGGCGAACCCGGCGGCGTACTGCGCCCGCGACACGCCCGCGGGGCGGTCCCCGCCGGCGTTCATCCCGAGCATGGCGGCCCCCACGCTGAGCAGCGCCACGGCGTTCACCGAGAACGCCGTGAACCGCTGCCTCACCAGCAGCAGCGCGAACGCCGCCGTGAAGGCGAGCTGCGTGGAGATGAGGATGGAGGACGTGGACACCGGCAGGTACGCCAGGCCGTAGGTGTACAGGAGGTCGTCGAGTCCCGTCATGAGGCCGATGCCCGCGGACGCCGCCAGCAGGCGGG
>JAKNSH010378893.1:0-10884 GCA_027790015.1 Cymbopogon flexuosus
CGAAGAAGCACATATCGTCTGGGTGGGGCAGCTGGTAGACACTCGAGAGCGACGGCGCCACCGCGGCGGCGGCGTTACTGGATGGAGAGACGACGAGTGTGCAGCGTTTCTTTTTTTTTTTTTTTTTTTTTTTTTTTTTTGTCCCTTTCATTCACTCACCAGTCCTAATGGGTCAGGCTTGCAAAGAGCATGACAAGTTCCTAAGAGACGGTGTCGGAGAGCAAAGCACTTCTAAAAAAAGTTGAGGCCCAAGAAGAAGGCTCCGTCCTAAGACTACCCTGAAACTCGGCCCAAGTTCCTTATTCGGCATTTTCAACACTTTTAGCCCATAAAAAATTCTGGCCCAACAAAGAACGGAAAGTAGGCCCACATTAGCTGCCTCTTCTCCTCCCTGCCCCCACGCGAGCACCGGCCGACCCCGAGCCCCCGAGGCCGCCACGCAACACGCAACACGCCCGCCTGCGACTTCGAGCGCTGCCGCCCCGACCGCCGAGCGCCGAGGCCGAGCCGCCGGAGAGGCACCCTGCCGGCCGCCACCCCGCGCCCCCGCCTGGTCCTTGCGCTGGTCACCGAGCCGGGCCGCGCGCGCCGAGGTGCTGACTGCCGAGCAGCCGAGCAAACTGCACGCCGTCGGGGCTTTGCGCGTTGCCGTGGCCGAGGTGCCGACTTCCGAGCAGCCGAGCAAGCTGCACGCCGCCGGCCGCCGGGTGCGGCAAGCTCCAGAGCAGCGCGCCCGCGCCCGCGCCCGCGCCCCTGGACCGGTGAGAAGGTCTGAGCTCTCCCAAATATCATACCGCCGACGCCGACACCCTACGCAAGCTAACCAGGTCTTCGTCGGACCTCTTCTCCAGTCCTTCGTCGCGTCCTTTGCCGGCGACGAGCACCACTAGGTATATATGCTCACCCTTTCTTGCTGTGCGAAACAGGGGACCCGAACCCTAACTTACTATTTGGCTATCTGTATTCGGATCTGATCTAATTACAAGTGTATACATGTTTTACTGGGTTCGCCCTTGTTTACACTTCTATAACCGATGCTCACCTTAGATTGGGCCAGGCTCCGGCAGTGGTGGAGGCTAGAATATTTTCTAGGTGTGGCGGGATTATAAAGGGGGAAAAATAATGCAATTATCGACCATGGATGCACACACACACACACGCACGCACTAGAACAAATATAACAGAAATGCAAAAGTAAAACATTGGCTTTTCTTTGGTGACGCCATTTTTATGCTGGCATCAAGTTGCCGGCTTGCTGCCTCGCCAATCGCCGCCTGCCCGCCTCAGCACTTAATGCGCTGGCACCACCGTTTCTGGTTTGCGATAGGTTTAGTAGATATACGAACCATCGGGCGACTGAATCCTGGAGCTAGCAGCCGATCAACCATGCGCTGTTGAGATTGGCCCATGATACCAGCCCAGCCACAAAATACATACGTACATCTGATGTATAATATTTCACGTATATACACATAGTATATATACTAGTGTTTTGTATAAAATTTAGGTATGGTGGCCGCCAAACCTCGCCATACAGCTACCTCCGCCCCTGGGCTCCGGCAAGTTGCCCTTGACAACTTAGACGATGCCAGCAGTCTAGCTGGTAAGGAGAGCTCACGCGACTTTGCTTAGCTAGTTGAGTTGGACACAATTATCCAGTCTGGGCTCACTGTTGATGATTAGGTGATGACTTCGCAACATTGTCCTGGATCATTGCCTCGTATAGGAAATAATAATGACTAGGATGACACGTAGCGGAACAATTCATCGCAAGTATACGTCTAATGAGTCATTTGTACAATGCATATGGAAGGAATGAATCAAATGATCCTTGTCTTTCATTTAGTCTTGGGATCCCTTTCCTCTACCTTGTAGATGAGCCTGTTGATAATGATGTCTTGCTAAATTGTTTTTTTTTAGGAAACAGGAGGGGCCGGGGTCCCTACTGGAAAGAATAAATAAAATGAACATGGCAAACAAGTACAGAGCCTTACTAAATTTTGCACTTCCGATCCCCATATTATCTTTCGATCCCAAAATTTTATTTCAATGCAGCTTCCTGTTCATAAAAATCCTGCTACTATGGCTTTTCAACAATGTGATGTCATCACTTGTTTTTGGTGAATATAAATAATCTCCATGACCAGGTACTTTGCGCCAGGAAAGCAGTGCTATGTCAAAAGCTCCAGATGATCAGTTGCAAGCAACAGAACAGGAAGGAAGTGTCCATCCAATTCAAGAAGCAGGGCAACAACATGTGAATACAGCAGATCAGGTCTCCAAACCAGAACTAACTGAAGGGTCAAAAAATGAACAACCTGTCCAAGTAGAGCAACAGAATTCCCTCCTACAACAAGCAGATCAAGAAATTCAACTACAACAGGCTGAAACAAATAGCTTCCAGTTAGCTGAAAAAGAAACAGGATCTTTTGGTCAACAGAGTTTTGCAGGTGCCAAGGTGGATGTCACCCAGCCTTCAGTAGTTCAGCAGAATGTAAAGCAAACTGTTGGCCAACAAGCATCATCTGGTGCCCAGGATACAAGGAAAGGACCATCGATACCATTTAATATGTTAATTCCGATCCTACAGGCACATCTTGACAGAGACAAAGATATGCAGCTTCAAGCTGTATGGGCAAAACTTAGGGTGCGTTTGTATCCCTCTGTTATCATGCTCCAAACATAATAGACACTTGTGGTTCATCATTACCAATGAAAAGTGCATGGCAAATAACTAATTCATGGTCTGCATTTCCTTAACTACATATGTCACCAAACAAAGTGAATGCATGACCATTTGGATAAGACCTTGTTTCTACTAGTTTGTTTGTATTGAAGAAAGCAGATAACACAAACAACAAAGGCTCAAAGAATACACTTAGCACCATTGTTTGCACCAGCGTTGCTGAGTGATCTAACCCAGTTATATCGTCCTCTATTTGTAGCGTAATGAAGTCCACAAAGATGATTTCTTAAGAGTTATCAGGAATATTGTCGGGGATCAAATGCTCAAGCAGGCAGCTCATAAAGTTTTTGTACAGGTGAATGAATTGCATTAACTTCATTGCTTCCTTTTCTTTCCTTGACAGAAAAACTACTCGTCACACTAGATGGGCCCACTCTTAAATCGAATGTTTAGTGGATGATTCAATTCTATGATGAATGTTTCATGTGTTTATTCTTTTGTTTAAACAATTTTTGCAGATGCAAGCACAGGCGCAAAGAAATAGCCAGGCAAATCCAAGTCAGCAGTCTTTATTCTCTCAAGTTTCTGCACAGCAGATGCCTTCCAGTGGCTCAGCACAGTTGCATGATCAGAAGCTTCGGCCACCTGGACCACCCAGCCAAGGTCAGAAAAACCAGGTGTCATCTTCACATCAGGCTTTTACACCACCATCAGGCACTCAAGCGCAGAATAGTGGACACTATCCTGCTCATGGTAACCCTAACCAAAACCCTGACGCAAAGGGTACAAATGTTGTACCAAATCAACCACCTAGAATGAACGCAGCAGTTCCATTGCAAACCAAGAACAAACACCATCAACCAACACAGTTGCAGCAGGCTACACAGCAAATATATGGAGCAAGTAATCCCGGTGCCCAGGCTTACCCTCGGTCAATCACTGGTTCTCTTAGATCTCCGAGCCCTGTTCCAGAAACACAGCCATCCATGCATGCTCCTGGAATGGCTCCTTTAAAAATCATCCCTCCTCCTAATCATCCAATGATGCAGCACAATGCAGTTGCATGGCAAATGCATCAAAACAAGGAATTGAAAACTAATGCTCCCCCTCCAAATGCTAATGTGAAGCAAAATTCCGAATCTGCTGGCAAAGCACGGGCTGGCACAGGAAATTCTTCAGCTAAAGGAAAGCAGGTGAATCCACCTAATACATCATTCAATCTCTCTTTGAAATGACGCACGTTAATACATCTAGATGTCACATGTGGTTTAGTTGATTTAATTATCTTTGAATAATGTGGGACATCAAGTACTTTTATACTCTATTTTTCTCTCTCTAGCATCTTATTTTCATTTAATTCCACATTAACAGAATAGAGAGAGTTAAATGCATTATTGAGAGAGCTTTTTTTTGTTGTTGTTTGAATAGAAGATTGGTCATTGACTCATGTTGGATGCTCAACACTTTGATGGCATTAGCATCTTTGGCACAATCAAATTTTTGGAGCATCTAAATTTGAAAAATACTCCCTCCATCTCAAGATATAAGGCATGCACGTATTTTAAAATTCAAACTTTGTTATCTTTGACCCCATAATTAGCCTAATATAAAAAAATTATAGTACAATAGTGGTAATAGATATGTGGTGCTGATTAGGCAGAATTGGTTTGTCGGGCATTGAGAATGTAGAATGAGTGGAGAGAATTTTAGGAGGTCACTCAGATTTGTAATTAGTACTTGATGTGGTTTTAATGGATTTAGGGAAGAAGCTTCTAGATAGTAAAATGTACATGTTGCCTTCTAAACAGATTACAGATCTAATGTCAATTTTTGTTGGCCAAATTTCAGGATAACTTACTAATTAGTAAGATAACCTAGTAATAACTAGTAAGTCAAAAACACAGTTCTGAGGGCTACTTTTGCAGTAGTTACAAATGAGATGCTTGATGCTGCATATTAGCAAATGAGCTTATGGAGAGTTGCTTTGCAATAGTTAATATATATAATATTCAAACCTTAAGTTTTGTTGTCAGATAAACTCTCAACTATGAGTTCCATTTGCATTGTTGCAGCCTTTTCACCCAGACAAGGTGAAGTCCAAATGCATTTTTATTGTCTGAATGACAAACATTACATAATTTAGAAATGAAGTAGTAGTAGGATTCTTTCCCCATCTGAGTACCTTTGTTTCCTTTTCTATATACATTTTTTTTTTTGCATTTTATTCATGCTCAATTTAAACCATGCATTTTTTTTGGCCTGTGCGCATATCATTCAGATTCATACATTACCTTCTGTCTTGCCAGGGAACTCCTAACTCTACAGCGAGTGCTAGTGGAGGTGCAAAGAATAGCAAGAAATTGAGTGGGCAGAAGAAATCTTTGGAAGCAGCAGGCTCTACACAACCTTCAAGGTTTTTAATTAAATGAAGTCTAAATGCTATGGCATATTTACTTCTTTTTGGTAGCCCTAAGCATATTTCTCTTTTGTCATCAGCAAAAAGCAGAAGACATCTGGAGCCTTCCAGGAACAAAGCATCGATCAACTTAATGATGTTACAGCCGTTAGTGGTGTTAATATTAGAGTATGTACATCTCTTGTTGAGGTTTTGCCAATTTTATGAAGAAATAACCCTCTTTCTGATGGACATTGGCCTCTATTCTAAATTTATGGCTGCACTGTTCACATCTGCTATATAACTTTGATGTAGCTGATGTGATATTTGATGTAGTTGCTAAATTCGATCTCAAAATTGTATACCAAGCTGATAAGCAATACGACAACATCTCTAGTGTCTACGTCTACGATAGGGATGGATTGAATTTTAAATTCTGCACGTGGGTACTTCTAAATTTTGTAGCATCAGTGCACATGTTCTGCTGAATTTGGTATCACTTATGCTATGTCGGTTTGGACCACAAGGATGTTCCAAAAGAATGTTTGAAATTCTGGCATACACCATTTATGCTTAAAATTTCAAAATTCCTGCATCATCTCCTGCACTCTAGCTTCTGGCCTGTCAGCCCACTGTATCATGTGTCTATAGGAGTCGGCCTTGTGTGCTTTTTTTTTTTGATCCACTGTTTGCAGTTTGCTGATACGTTCTTACTGGACAGGAAGAGGAAGAACAATTACTGGCAGCCCCTAAGGAAGAGAGCCTTGCCTCACAAGAAGCACGACGAATTGCACAGGAAGAAGAAGAAAATCTTTTCCTAAGGAAGGGTCCACTCCTGAAAAAACTAGCAGAAATCGGTTAGTTTCTTTGAACTTGTTGTCAAAACTACAAATTCTACAACTTTAGTGGCAACACTAACAGAACACATGTTTTTGACAGCTCGGAAATGCGATCTGAAAAATATTAGTGGCGATGTGGAACATTGTTTATCAATGGTGAGTTATCCTTATGATTTTCATTTACAGTCCTGCAGTATCCATATAACTTATAATTTTGCCATAGTGTGTGGAGGAGCGTTTGCGAAGACTCATAAGTACTCTCATACGAGTCTCAAAACAGGTTTGCTCTTTTCTTCAGAGCACCCAATGATAGCATTATTCGCTACTTTGTGATTCTAACCATTCTTATTTTCGTTAGAGAATCGATACTGAAAAGACTGGGCATCGACTAGTTATTACTTCAGATGTTGGTCGTCAAATTTTCATGATGAACCAGAAAGCTAAGGAAGAATGGGATAAAAAACAAGCAGAAGAAGCTGACAAGAACAAGAAACAAACTGAGGTGTTTCATAATCTCCATTTGATTTGAGTTTTTCAATTTTGCTATAGTTTGAATATATAGTAGTCCTTAAGTTTATATACTTGCTTTGTGTAATTATGAACCGCTGGAATTTATACTGGTTACACAGAGAAGCATACATGTTCATTTATCAATGCCGTTTGTATTTCAAGTTTTCCCATATCAAGGATTAATGTTTCTTGTGTTTCTAGATTTGGTTTCATCTTTGCTATCTTTGTCTTATGACCTGTACTTAACAAGTTCGTTGAGCTCTAGCCTAAACCTACTTGTGTAGAACTAAAAGGCTTCGTGATGGTTAAGGTTGATTGAAAATAAATTTGGACTGACTACACTACTCTCCATAGTTTCCGGGAGTCATCTTTGATATGTGATGATGCCATCATGATGAACTTACGTGTCAGTTGGTCAATTTGATTAACTCGGTCCTTTCTTGTAGGCTGATGGCAGTGGTGCTACAGAATTGGAAAAAGAAAAAGAGGAAAGTCGCCCAAAGAACGTCAAGGTAAGTTTTCTGTGTTCAACTCTGAGTTGTGATGTATCTCCATTTCCTGACATCTTTAACCCCTCACAGCCCAACAAGGAAGAAGATGATAAAATGAGAACAAATGCTGCGAATGTTGCTGCCCGGCAAGCAGTTGGAGGGAGTGATATGCTCTCAAAGTGGCAGTTGATGGCTGAGCAAGCCAGGCAGAAGCGAGAAGGCCTTGATGTGTCTGCTGCTTCACAGCCAGGCAGAGGACCAGGTTCCAGGCCATTATCGAAATTTGGAAAAGGTCCTGGTGAACACCAGGAAGGTTCAAAGAGGAGCCATTCGGCGGCATTCGGAACTGGTAAAGCAGCAACAATATCACCAGCATGACCTCATCAATTTCCTTTGGTTTATAAACCCACATCTGATATTTGCATAATGTTTTAACTCATTGTATGTATGGTAATGTTCGTTTCAGGAGGCATGAAAAGACCAGGCAGTACACCGTTTGCTGGTCCACAGCGAATGATCTCCGTGAAGGATGTCATTTGTGCCCTTGAGAGGGAGCCTCAGATGACAAAATCACGGCTCATCTACCGGCTGCACGAGCGGTTGCCTGTAGATTGAACCGTAGATTAGACCGGAATAGTCATATACTTGGTGCATGCCCAATTGCACTTGCATGTTAATTAACAGCGAAGAAGCATACCCGTCACTCCGTCCATTTGGTGTGGTTTGGAGTGGCACTGTATATTGGTGAAAAATCTGTATCACAAAGGCGGCGAAATGGCCAATTGCCAGCAAAAAGGGCTCTCTGTATAAATTTCAGCGTAAGGGTTTTTTTTTTTTTCTTCTTCTGGCATTTGCCTGTTCTGCAACCATTGTTTGGCTGGTTGCCACGCCCGTCTTTGTGTTCCCCAGTGTCCTATGTATACGTGCCCTCTTCGAGTCGTCTGTAGCAGAAAACACAGATTCTGACAGTGGACATGCGATTATTCACGGCCAGTTTATTTAGGGAAAAATGCTTAATGTTCTTGCTTGCAATTGCATCTGACTTGGTAACGGACTATGGATCCAGATCCATGGAAGCATATGTATCCATCGTGATCCATAGTGTATTAATGTGAAATTTAGTTGAAGTTTCATTATTTTATCCACCTTAATGATTAATCCAAACATGGCTCTAGAGTCTAGATATGATAATGGATTAGGTAGAATTGCTCGTAAGTCAAATCCATCCAATATGTTACAATAATAACAAAGCTATTATTATAGCTACACGTATAAATCCATGCAACATGATAAAAGTTTCTATCATATGTCAAAAGTTTCTAGAATTAAAAACTCTTCTAAAAACTTAGCAAATTTGACGGATGTCAAATTTGACGGATGTATTAGACTTAGCAAATTTGACGGAAATGTATTAGAGACATTCTCTGACTGGTGTGTGTGACCAGCCCAAACCCGGCCGTCGAGCTCCTGGCGCACGGCGTTGCCTGACATGGCCGCCTGAGTGCGCGGCGCGGTTGCTAGGTGCCGCAAGTCCGGCGTCATGAACGCTCCCGGGTGTCGCCAAGAGAGGAGGGCGTCGTTCCACGGCCGTGCCGGCGTCTCCGAGAAGCGCGCGCCGCCGTCGCTGGTGCTTGTCTGCTGCATCGGCACCGTTGCCCTCCTTGCCGCCGCTAGCCGCACCCTAGCCCCAAAGGTATTGATTGGTTCAGGGATTCCTTTCTCTCTTTCGTCTCCTCGTAGAGGATCCCCACCCCACCAATTGTGTTTGTGTTCTAGCCCACATTGCTCTCAGTTCATTTGGACCATTTGGTGAAGAGTGAAACAGGATTCCTTCAGAAATCTGTTTTGTAAGGTTGCTAGCATAGTAGATCCGTCATCTGCAGAAATGCTGTCAACGTTTTATGTTTGTAGTAGTTGCTTTAATTGGTGCTCGCCTTATATTGGTTATTATTGGTATTGGTCCATTGCAGGAGGAGCTCTGTCTTGGTTCTTTTTGGTGCATTCGTTTGACACCTGTTGGCCTCAAACCTCAAGGGGTCAAGTATGAGTTGCGCACTCTCCCTGTAAGATGTTTCCCTCCCTTTGTATATCAGTTGACTTATTGGTAAAGGCTAAATGCTGACAAATGCACACGCTAGTTTCTTAGGTGGATGCTAAGGCTGTAACTGACGGCGACACGATTACTGTGTATGTTAGCATGGCTCATCATCCAGAGTCTAGCAGTGTGCCCCGGGATGTGTATGAAGCAGGCATTGAGCGGAGCAAGGCACTGTCGGCAAATAATTACCAAAGAGCTGGTGATTTACTGAAGATCATACTTGATGCAGGATATAGGTCCTGGGGAAAAAAAAGAGAGAATAATTCACAACAACCAAGTAGCCATCCTTTTCTTATGTGAGTTCTGATACTTTTGAGTTCTTATTTCTGGGTGTAGGCAGGTTTGTGGCATTGGTGGGGAACAAATTTTCGCAAAGAAGTACAGAATAAGGCTAAGGTTTGCCCACACTTGTTCTTTATCAATGATCAAAGGCTTCCTTCTTTTTTTGAGTGGAGTTGTGATATAATAAAATGCAATGCAGGGGGATTGACGCACCAGAGAGCTCAATGCCATATGGCAAAGAGGCCAAAGAGGAGCTGGTGAGGCTGGTGCAGGGGAAAAGCTTAAAGATTTCCATATATGACAGTGACTGGTACGGTCGTTTAGTTGGAGATGTTGATTGTGATGGGGTTTTCGTGCAGGTGAGAAACTACACTGACGTGCTTTTAGAGTTTCTTCTAGAAAGCAGTAGTGGCAGCTCTTCTAGAAATCTAGCAGTGGTACTGGTAACTATCAAATCAGTGGATGATCTGTTGCTCCCTATGCTCTTTGAATTTTCTTGAAGGCACCTACTCTTGTAATTTTATAATGCATAGCTTAAACTCTGCACCTGCATTGTCCCGGTTCTCTTATCTACTGAAAGAAATGAAACATATTGATGATTGTGAAAGGTGTGGGACTTCTCCTTAGATAAAAGTGTAGAGATATGCACTGGAACCAATCAATTGTAGAGATGGTAAATTATGCGAGAAAATGTTGCATCGCCTCAGCTGAAGATCACTTGTTCTGACTTTAATGCTCAGCAACACTGAGGACATTGAAATGAATTATTTTTATTATTTCTTTTGCAATAGGAACACATGCTGAAGAAAGGACTTGCATGGCACTACACTACTTATGATCGTCGGATGAAGCTCAGCAAGGTAACTAGTACTCTTATACCACTCTACTCAATTTGACAGAATGGACTGCTCCATTCCACTTGACTGACAAGAGCATGATCTGAACATTTCATTTCCAATATAAGATTCCTAATAGATGGAAATTTTCAGTGGGAGATTCAGGCAAAGACGAGCCGAACAGGCTTGTGGGCATCATCGAACCCTGAGAAACCATGGGAATGGAGGAAGAAGAAACGCACCAGGACAGTATGAGGCAGTAGTGGGTTTCTATTTCACGCTGCGACCAGGAATTGCTGATTGATTTACCGTTAAGAAATCAGAACTGTTGCCCAGAAGACTAAAAGTCCTAAAACGTTTGGTCCTATCGCTGTATAGTGTGCAATTTGTACACCTGTAAGCTGTAACATCATTGTAAAGTAGAGCACAGTTAATTGACTGATGTACGAGTTACTGGACCTGATTGATTATTCTCGAGTCTTTTTTGACAAATAAAATCGATTGTTGTATTGAATCTCATGTTGTTAACTACAGAAGTTGGTGTTGAATGAACTGAAAGCCCTGTAGCCCTGCATCAAATTCATAAACTAAAGCAGAACTGCAGAAATAGCATAGAATTGTGCAATATGGCATGTAAAAGTAGGCTAATATAAGAGGATTTAAACATCTTTCCTTCTCTGTCGTGGACTACAGTACAGTAGTTTTTTTAAAAGCACTGTAAAGATGTGTGTGTGTGTGTGTGTTGGT
>JAKNSH010379079.1:0-14907 GCA_027790015.1 Cymbopogon flexuosus
TCCTGTTGATCAGATTGAACGATCGGGGTGTCTATTATAGACTGGGCAGCTTGATCAGAGAAGGTAGTGGTGATGAGTTGGAGGTCCCAGGTGTGGGTACCTGGGATCCAGAGATGTGTCCACGGACTACGAGAGTATCCAATCCAGAGAATTGCCGTGCAGCTTCCCAAGTCTTCTTTTTCTTTGACTATCGGTGACTCAAGAATATCGATTTGAACAAAATATTGATGTTCAAGGAACATATTTCCATAACCATAATATTTGACTCTATTTAAAAATCGATAATACTCTTATATTCTAATATAAATATATAGTCAAATTGTAATGTGTACTAATAAATTATGGAATATTTTGAGGGAAGTCTAACAAGTTACGTGCTCTGATCCAAATTATAAGTCAACTTAACGTAATCTATTGGATATTATTAGGGCACTCATAGTACAGACTCTGTTACAGATTCTAAAATTATTTATTAGCCTTTTATTTATTTTAATTTGCTGATGTGATAGTATATTTATTGAAGAGAGAGAGAGCGAAAAACTAAAACATCCAAGTCATATTTAGACTTTATAAGTCTATGATATCAATCGCAGAAATTGTCTATCCGCCAAACACGGTTCGATGTCACCCCATGACCTCCCTCTAACCATGCATCAGCCGTATAATCGGTAATAATGGAGACCTAAAATTAAACCATATATAGCCTCTCTTAATCTCTTAGGATTTGTTTGGATCCACTCTTCTAAACTTTTGAGTTAAAGTCTCTCCAAACAGGTGGTTCAAACTTCATTCTAAACTTTAGCCAACCTCATGTTGGAGCTGTAGTACAAAACCGAGCCAAAGTGCTCTAAAGTTAGAGCTCTAAAGTTCCCAATAGAGGATCCAAACAAACCCTTAACCTTAAATGGTGAAGTGACTGGCGGGTCAATTAGTTTTCGCCAGTAGTGTGAAACTGCGTCTATCGTAGATGCAATTGTAGTTAGTTAAACTTTTAAAGTTCTATCAAATTTATAGTATTTATGATACAAAATCGATACACGATGAAAATATATAATTCAATTATGATTCAGATGTCATTTATTCGACATCATAATTTTTTAATTAAAATGCTCAACAACTCAGTAAGAGTATACTTATATTCCTAGTCTTTGTAGTCAGCAGGTGCATGTACATGTTTTTTAAGTGAATGATTGATTCTGTTGCGTTTTAAGTGTTGCAGCTTCGAGCTAATTAGCTGTAGTTCTAGGTAACTGAGAAATACGGAATGCAAACCATTCACTTAATTTCTGAATTATGAAAGGTTTGCAAATGTACACAAATTCAAAATTCATAACTTGATGCATTGGCGCGCAGCTCTAGCTTCTCTCTCTTTTTTTTAGAAAAAGTCTAGCTTCTCTCATTGCTTTCCACAACCACAACAGCACACCAGAGACCAAATAAGAAAGTCAAAAAAAAAAAAAAAATTACAGCACCAGCATTCACACATCACTAGGGGAATGCAGAGACCGTGTGGAGGGAGGGAAGAACTCCATTCCCTTCTTCAACCTCCTCCTCTTCTGACACGGCCTCCCGCGAAACCCGGACGCACATTTCCCGCCATAATTATGCACTGCTCCATTGCTCGGCAGCAGCAGCTAGCAATTCAGGGGTAGTTGACCAAGGAGCGGTAGGTCTTGCCGGGCGTCCACGCGGCCGGGATGGCGTTGTTGGCGACGAGCACCCTGCCGGAGTCGGAGGTGAGCCGGAGCCCGAACGGCGCTTTCAGCCTCCTGCCGTTGTTGAGGCGCCACGTGGCGCCCCAGTTGTGCGCCATGGGCGTCCACACGCTGCTGCCGGCCTCCATCAGGTCGACGGCGTTGAGGTCGCCGTCGTCGTCCTCGAACTCGATGAGCACGTTGAAGTAGAACGGGTTGGCGCCCTGGTCCACCTTGAACGCGACGTTCACGCCGGGGTACTTGCACGGCACCCTCCTGTACTGGATCCTCACGACGCCGCCGGCGCGCACCTTGTCGGCCATGCCGGGGCCGGGCTTCGCCATGGCGCCCATGGCCGTGCCGCTCATGTCGAAGTGCGCGACCTCGCCGGGGAACAGCCCGCCCGGGGACAGGTCCGTGATGACGACGGTCACCGGCTGGCCCGAGCACGCCGCGTTGCTCGTGCATTTCACCTCGTAGCACGCGCCGCAGCCCTCGCCTCCCCTGTACAGCGGCGCGCTCCCGGCGGCGATCATCGAGTCGAACGGCTGCTTCCCGACGGCCGTCTGGTACCCGCACGCGCCGCCTGTACGAATTCACAATTAATTAATTTCAACGACGACATCAGTCCAATGGAAGTTACATAATTAAGTACTTTGGCAATTTGGCATCCATCGACATGAACACAAGCCGCAAAGCATGCCACTACTCACTAACCTTCACCACCATCGCCGTTAGGGGCGCCGTAGTACGTGGCGCCGGCGCCGGACAGCCAGCCGCCGGAGCCATAGACGGCGGAGGGTGACGAATGGGTAGCGTTGTGGTTGGTGCGGGACTTGGCTGAAGTTGCCGGCTTGTGGCTAGCTTTAACAACAGGCGCCGCCACGACCGGCTTGTGGACGGCTCTGGCTGCAGGCGCCTGCCTGTGGCTGACCGGCTTAGTCTTGGGCTTGAGCTTGGTGAGCTTGCGGCTGCAAGCAATGGGGCTCACTAGAAGTGAGAGGACGACCACTGCAGCCAGCAGTAATGTGGATAGCTTGGCCATTGTTCTGTTGAGCTAGCTAGCTAGATAAGAGAGAGATCTGCTGAGCTAGCTCGATTGTTCTGTTGCAGGCCGTGGGCACGAGAGGGGTATTTATAGGGCACTTTGGGGAAGGGATTGGATTATTGTTGCACAACAACTTTGGGGACGACGGTTCTATACCGGTCGATTGAAATTATTGGGGAGAACGTGACTAGTTGGTGTGTGCAGTGGAAAAAGTCCAAGCCAACCACTGCTTTAGTTTCTTTCTTTCTGCTAATAAGCACGAGTAGGGAAATTTAATATGCAAGTGCGTACTTGTAGGCCAATGCCCTTCCGCTAGTTTCGGGGCTCAGGGCTCAAAACATTATTGTACAATGCAAGTTGCATACTATCAGCATGCATAGAAGTATATAACAGTGTCTAGGAGAATGATTTTTTTTTTTTTGATAAGTCTAGGAGAATGACTTAGTACAATTTGGAATGGAGGCAGCAGTAGCCAAAATAATGTAAACAAATGGTGTAAGCATATAAAACATTTATGTGTGAAAATGGAATATTTTAAACAATCTTTTATAGTTTTTACTATTGATGGGGAGACAAGCTAGCTATATCCCTCCACAAATTTTCAGTGACGACAGACTCAATTTAAATGAAAAAGTAAAAAAGACTATCTTAATACTACTAAGTGGAGGTATCGAATGGAGCCTTCGTGCACATGGAAAAAGATAAATCCTAAAACTTTTGCATCAAAACAAGACCTGATTTGTTAATGGCAACGGATTCTTTTTTTTTTTTTGAAGGTGAGTTGTTCTTCAAGATGTCCTCTGAATCTGACATGTTAAGCATCTCTGAGTCCCAACAGAGTTCCTCCAGGTCCTTCCCTTCGTCCTTGTGCGATCACCGATCCTCTTCGTTGAGCTCTCAATTGTTTAGGCAAAGTAGCCACTCGGTTTGAACAGTGACATCTCAAAAATGGAAGGTTTGAACAATGACATCTCAAGAATGGAAAAGGTGTTATTTTTTCTGCCACTATGTCCTCCTGTAGATATAATATGATTTCGTATTGCCTTTCACAAGATTAACTATTTCGATGCCCTATGGCTAAAACCATAATATAATATTACAAATGGTGTAAGCATATAGAACTATTTATGTGTGAAAATGAAATCTTTAAACAATCTTTTAAAGTTTTCACTAGAGATGGGGAGAGCTATATCCCTCCACAAATTTTCAGTAACGAACTCAATTTAAATAAAAAAGTCAAAAAAATATATTAATACTACTAATGGAGGCAAAGCCTCGCTGGTCCAGTTCATCTAGCTGAGCAGCTTGCAACCTACCGAACAGAGTTTGAACCCCTCAGGGGTGGATTTTATTGGCCGGAAGAGGCGCAGTTTATCTGCACGTTGAAAAAAAAACCCTCATCTGTCCCATGCTAAGGCATCAGTCTAAGGCCAGCTCTGTCTCAATGAAGCTGCGGTGCTGCTGTGTATGGGTGGGGACAGGAGTTCAGGAGTTTTTTCGACCCATGGGAGAAAGTCTCTTCTTTTTAGCACAAAGTAGGGGCGGTCTCTAAAGGTCGAGTTTTTTATACTATTAATTGGAAGTATCGAATGGAACCTTCGTGCACATGGAAAAAGACAAATTCTAAAACTTCTGACAAGTGCATCGAAACAAGACCTGATTTGGTAATGACAGTTTGCTTCATCAAGATGTCCTCTGAATCTGACATGTCAAGCATCTCTGAGTCCCAAAGGAGTTTCTCGAGGTCCTTCCCTTCGTCCTTGTGCGATCACCGATCTGCCCGTATGTAAACTTTCTAGTGGAGGTTTGAACAGTGATATCTCAAGAATGGAAAAGGTGTTATTTTACCACTATGTCCTCCAGTAGATATAAGATGGTTTCGTATTGTCTTTCACAAGATCAACTATTTCAATGCCCTATGGCTAAAACCACAAAGTTAGTGATGGGCTATGGAAATTTTTTTCCATAAGCAAATTCGCTTGTATTCGTGTGGTTCTCAATATTTTTTTCCATAAGCAATTTCTCCACAAAGTTGAAAAATATTTTATGAAAAAATTCAGATACTGTCTTTATTTATCTTTTTTTTTTTCTGTTTTCTGATAACTGATTTTTGCATAGCAACTCCAAACCCACTTGTGTTTTAAAAATAAATATTGGTGGTTGTTCTTATTAGTTTTTTACTTAGGCTAGAACCCCAAGCTGATTTTAAAATACTAGTCCATCAACCCGTGCTCTCGCACGGGTTAGAATCTACTTTTAAGGTTATAGGACATGGCATTGTGCATCGATGTGCCATTAGTGCCTTGACGATATTTGCTTGTAGTCTGTATATGTTAGTGGTTTTTTTGTTCAATAATTACTTGACCGGCTCGGCAAGATTTTTACGTTGGGTCTTCAAGATTGGCTGACCTAATACTAATTATGTTATGAACATGTTACCAGATTTTTTCATTTTATTTTAAAAAACAATTTAGATTCTAAGGTATCCTATTAGGCCTCCAACAATGAGCATAAGTGTCTGGCGCTCCATAGTAGGATTACGATGCAATAATTGGTGAATCGAAGGTGATCCTCTAACAAATCAACCAAGGTTTATGTATTCACTTTATATACTACATTTGAAGTGCATTATCTTCCTTTAGATAATAGAATTTTTGAAATTAAGATATCAACATTAACTGATTATCCTTTTAGAATTGGTTTGTCATAGTAACTCTAACTTTTTTACTTCTTCCTAGGTGCTTTGGTGAGAATATTGTTTTGAAACTACCAAAGGCATATCTTCAGAAACTTCCTTGTGACATGTTGCATCAATATTTATTGTAGAATAAATCAAGTAATATTACATGTTAGTTAATAATCTGAAAAAATTTAAACAAATAACTTTATTACATGAAAAAAATAATGTACTTATTATATGTATTTTGCAGTTTTTATCCTATGACTTGTTGACCTATATAGTGTTGGACGTGAAATCTCAAAAATTAGGTTTTTAGTGCTACAAATTGTTAAAAAGAAACAGCAGGTGCACTTTGAATTACCTCTTGGCCAGATATTTCTAGCTATATATATATCTTTTGTTGAATTTGTTTCTTTTGTTTCTCTAGCAACTCAACCTCTTTTTTGTTTTATTATTGTCTTCTATTTCTTAATTTCTCCATTAAACTCGTCTTTGATTAGTTTCCTCTTAACCTTTTGAACTCTAGTTCAATTCCTTCACAAATTTAAAATATTAATTAATTTGTAATGTTAGATAACCGCTACGAAGTATGATTACAAATATAAATAAAATAAGTGTATGAATACCTATTGAGTATGTTTGTTTCACACATTTCTTTTTCAGAATCTCTTATTTTACAAATACTTTTTGTTGCATTCGTTGCCTCTGTTTGCATGGGCTCTTCATCTAAGTTTTTTAATAGTGTGAATGGAGTCGTCCTTGGTCATTAAACTTTTTTCGTTGTTAGCTCTTAGTTCACAATCACTAATATGCACTTTCTATAGAAACACAAAAACTCTTGTTAAATATTAAAGACATGTTTAAAGAGGAAAGCTTATCAAGGTTTTGCTTTGCAAATTACTTGTGTAGCTGCAAATTTTTTTCTTCACTTCCTTTTAGCTCCTATTTTTGCATTGATCAATTTATTTTGGTTCTTTTCGTGGCATTTTGCATGAACCTATTAGTCATGTGCCTTGTGTTTTGTTTGAAAAAATTAAAGTAACACACTTTACTTGACTAATGTTTTATGTTTCTTTTAAATACCATATTTTATTAATTATAGGGTAATACAATACCAATTAGGACTAACATTATTCGTGCTTGTCCTCAATATAGAAACGAATAATGTATTAGTTGTTTTCTATAACGAATGTTATGAAGAATTTCGCTTCAGTTTTTGTATAGGTAAACTGGACAATTTAAGTACTCTTTCAATTCCAAATTATAAGATGATTTGACATTTTTAGATATTCTGTTTGTATCTAGTTACATTGTATATCTATGTGTGTATCAACAAAAACATATTTACAAAAGCAAAAAATCTTTGTAGTTTGGAATGAATTGGTATAAATTACATACCTAGAGAGCAAATGGTGTTGAAGGACAAATGCATTCAGAGTTGAGCAATGACCTTTATAGAGTATTATGGCAACCTAACCACAGCCTGAGCAGATCGAAATACTTTTTGGTTGCCTGATTACTCATCATCATTAGGAGGCCTAGGTATGCGATAGGGCTGCAAAGAGAGCATATTATTGTACGTGCATCTTGGTACTCATCCTCATCCACGTTCGTCGGTCGATGCATGTCTACATGGTTCAATTGTTGATGATGGAGGCCTGAGTGGATGAGCTCTTGTTGCACTCGAGCTCTCTGCATCCACATGCTCCATGCTGATGAAGTGACAGAGGGCGGTAGAGATTCGACCGTGGTTGTTTCTACATCAGCCCATCAATGATTCAATGATCTCTAGAACGAATATAGAATACCAAACCACAAGCAGATTGAAAACTAAACAGAGAGATCAGGCAACATATATACGCTAGATGGACAACAACACTTCTTCATGGAATCTAAAAGCCATGTGAAACTGACGCGTTTAATACTTGCTTTCTGGCTTGGTTTGTCCCTATAAAACTGACGCCGTCTCTAGGGTACCGCCAGCGGACAGGATTCCGGTTCTGTGTGAATCTCCCCCAACTGCCAGATGCCCATGAGAAGGGTAAAGGGGCACGCTGCTGTGCCTGCCGTGGCGTTTGGATGGGGGTTACTTTGGTAGCATCTGCATGGTGATTTAGATCATGCTTATATCACGTGGATTTCTTGATGACAACCCAACTGCCAGATGCCCATGAGAAGGGTAAAGGGGCACGCTGTTGCGCTTGCTGTGGCGTTTGGATGGGGGGTTACTTTGGTAGCATTTGCATGTTGATTTAGATCATGCTTATATAACGTGGATTTATTGATGACAATTGAATTAGAATTAGATCATTTTTTTATGAGGTGTTTATTTTTAGATTTATTTCCAACGGTTGGTATAACAATGGAATTAAATAACTTTTTATTAGGTGTTTATTTTTAGGTTTTCCCAATGGCAAAGTTGGATATATTTAAGGGAGTATCATATATTACTTTTATAATTATACATGTTTTTAGAACGGCACGTGAAAGTCATATATGATGATACATGTATAGACAGAGGAAGCGAAGAGATATAGGGATTATGTTGAACTATATTATTTAATGGCAAAGGTGGGTAATTTACACACAAAATTAAGGTGTTACTTTATGTATTTTGCATAATGGCAGTGGTGGGTAATTTTTATTAAATATAAATAGATCCAATGGCTAATATCAATGATGATGATTAGAGTCTACCAAATCAATGGCCAGATGTTTCTGATTATTGTGAGAATTTTTAGGATTTATTTTTTTTCCTAGCGCGTCTGGTGAGAATTAACGTGGTGCCTCCATTGGAGCCTCTAATTAATAATAGTAAGATATCCTTGTCAACAAATGTACGTCTACCTTATACACCACTTATAAGTCCTTAGATGTTCTATTTCAGATGATTTAGTTGATAAATGACACTTTGAATTTACTACCTCCACCCGACCACCCGTCTCCCAAAAGATTAATAGTTGTACCTATATACTAAGTCAAACATTTCTATTTATTGACCCGGCCTATATATTCGTATGGCTCACCAAGTAATTTATATTATAAAAGTAAGGAGGATCTAAAAAAATATAAATATTATGTTGTTAGATTATGATAAATAATTTGTGTGTGTATATGGGCCGCTGCCTATGTCATAGCGTTAGCAACAAGTATATTCCTCTATTTCTTGTGCTGCTGCAGCACTAATGCAGAGTGAAGATGTACCTGATTTCAGCGGTCACAATGCCAGTACTCTATGCACTACCTATCTACTATATGCCTAAATAAATAGAAGACCCCCACTAGTCTATTTTCCTGCAATTTGGTGAAGCCACATCATCATGGGGTCCCACCACCCAAGTCAGCAGCCAAACCATCCCCTCACATTCGTATTCACAGCTCACGCGGCACTAAGGGCTTGTTTGGATGCAGCCCTGGCTAAAATTGCCTAGACTGGAACTTGCCTGTAGGTTGTCTGGACGTTGTTTGGTTGGAGCCCTGGGATTTACTTGCCTGGCTCAGATGCCTGGCGTGGATGCCGGGTGCCAGGCGTAGAAAATCGAGCGCCTGGAGTCCAGCTGACCTGCCTGGTATTAATGACCGCACAAACCACCGATGGCAAACGGTGCCTGCCTTTTCCACCGGTTGAGGTTGCTTTTCAGGCCATCAACCAAACGATGCCTGAATTTTAGTTTTGCCTGGCCAGGCAATCTTGCAATTGAATACAGACAGCTCCCAGGCAGGTGAAATGCCCAGGCAACTAGCCCAGGGTTGCATCCAAACAAGCCCTAAGTTTTCCGTTTGCAAACATGCAATCTGCCGTTTATCAAAGGATTCACAGCCTCATAAAGCCAAGCGTCATTATCTATCCCTGATGCTTCACCTTCTGTACCACTATCAAATTCAATGAAATGGGCAATCTGGTATTTCTTCTATAAAATGAAAACTCACACCTGCCCAATCGTTCATCAAGGTGTGATTTATCATGAACATTGCCACCAGGCCATGTAACGACGGCATCTGCAGTGGGTCCTCGGGGGAGGCCGGCGATGAAGCTATGGGGGCAGCGGCCGCGACGAGGTGAGGAGATGTGTGTGGTTGCCAGAGATATGAAGGATGGAGAGGGCGCGTTGGACGGCCAGTATGTGGGAGATCCACTGCCTTGCGCTCGCCGTCTCCCCACACTCGGCCTCCTCTCCGACTCTCTCCGTACTGCAGGGTAATGTGTTCGGCTCTACATCGGGATGCTGAGCAAAAAAGCTTCTACCAAAATGGGAGAGGGCAAGCGCGGAAGTAAAATAGCAGAGGAAGAGACGAAGCAGCGTAAGATACGATGAGAGAGAGGGAGATCAGAGGAAACGAGTGGAGAAGAGGCTACCAGCGCGTCCGTGCGTGAGCTGATTTCCTTCCTTCTTTCTTTCTTTCTTTCCTTCTTTCTTTTTCCTTTTTGGTACTAACAGCGGTTTTTTTAACGACAACAGATATTGTGGCCTCCATTATTTCTATTAGAAAATATTCGTTCGCCTGCCACAGCATACGTATACAAGAGTTCCAGCGATCGTCTTGAGTTGTCATCATTAGTTTATTACTTCTTGGTCATCAGCGGCAATTGTTTTCAGCAGTGCAGTTTTTAACAAAAGAACATGATAAAAACAAAATAATAGACTTTCATTTTTTTATTTTCCCGTCCTATTTTTTACCTAATTAATGTTAAATTTTTACAATGATATTCTAAAATAGATACTAATAAAATAGTTGTTAGATCATATTATTTATTCTCTTATATAAATTCTTATATAAAGTTAGTTTCAGTACAATATAAAGATACCCGCAGCAACGTGCGGGGTATCATCTAGTATCTTTTTATTTGCCCCAAATCTGTACCCCTCAGTGATTCGAGGAGAAAATCAGTGAAGCCGACGTCATGATTGCTGCTAATTAGCATCAACATGGAAGCCAACTCTTGGATGATGGAGGCGATCACGCTCACCGTCGCCCAAAGGATTTTGATAAAGAAATGGAACCACACGAGGAAGATGTACTCTTTTAGGATCAGCACCGTACTTGACGATGAAGAAGAATCGCTGGCCATCTTCATTTGATTCCCCCCTTTCTCAGATGCAGGGCTGACTAGTTCATCATTCTCGTAATTTTATTCATACGAGTTATGAAGGATCGGAATTAGCGACCAGAGGGGTGAATGGAAGCCTCAAATTTCTTTCAGAACTTTGGTCTTCGGCCCAACAATCAAACCCTAAGAAGTAAGCCAAACATGGTGATGTCTACGACCCAAAAAAGAGGGTGGATGTTTCCTAGAAACACAGCGAGACCCCATAAAACCAAAGCAACAAATAGAACTCAAATCGGAGACCGAACATGCATGATACAAAAGAGATGGAAGAAAACTGAAAACTATACAGTCGCGAACTGTCCTGGTTTGCTCATGGACTGTCTGACGGCTGAGATAGTGAAACAGACTTGATGCAACACTCCCTAGATAATGTTGAAACAACCACTGCAGATTGTCCACAGTTGAGGTCCCGGAGTGTCCGACGACAACAAGTGACGAGGAACAGTCACTGCTCAGAGCTGAGAAATTGAACTGCGGACTGTCCAAGGTCAAGCGCGGACTGTCCGAGGTCAAGCGCGGACTCTCCAACATTAGAAACAGAGAAAACAACTTTTGGAGCATGTTCTGGACACTATCACAACATGAACTACGGACTGTCCGCGACCATGGCCTGGATTGTTCGGCGTGTCACAGAACAGCACGAAACAGGTGCCCCTAAAATTGCCTCCAACCAAAAACTTCCCGATTTGCGGCCAAATCAACACCGGACTGCCACCAAATTTGCTGCAAGATCACAAGGCAGTAGGGGAGCTATCTCTAAGAGAACATCGTCCAATTTGAAGCCAATCAACGAGATATTGAAAGAGAATGAAAAACACCAGTTCTTGAGACCTAGACAAAAACTCGCCCTATCTATAAGCTCGTGAGAAATTGGTTGATTCCCTTGAGTGGAAAGGTTTAACTCACGTCATTGCCCAAGCCAACACAAAAGGAAGAAATCAAAACGATCAAGAATCAACAAATCATATCAAAATAGAAGGAGGGTGGAGGAAGAACGTGAACAACACATCAAGAACACGAAGACCAAATCATCAGTTGAATCCTGGAGGATGAAGGAGGATTCGGGACCTCCCTTCCCACAATATCTGAGTTCTTGCACAAATCACTTAAATTTATGGACCTCGCTCTCACAAGAACCTAGAGATAGAAAACTCTAAATTAAGAAAATGCAATATGAAGGAGGTGATGGAGATGGGGGACTCCCTCATCCTATATTTAATAGGGCTATTACACATCCCAGATATGTCCCTCGATACAAGTGAGCCAAACTACTAAGCTCAAGCGTGTCATGATCCAACTCAAGGTTTCTTCATCCGACAACCACCGCGCATTTCATAAGGTAGCTTTGCCCCGATGCGAACTCCCCAATGCCACTACGTGTCATCCATCCTGCATTGGAACCTCTGCTCAGGTTTTGAGGCCCAAACCCGCGAAACCCGTTGCCGATGATTTTGAGGCCCAAACCACCAAGTCGCTTGCGAGTAGCATAGTCCATACGCATCCCCCGCTCCTCGACACATGTCACTGCCATCATTGATCGCCCGGCCGCTATGTCAATCTTCAGAGCCGTCTGCTCGACTTGGACGTCCGCCTTGACTCAGTCAACACGGTCACTCCTCCTTGTACACTTGTACTTGTCGATGTCCCCACGTGTCAGCCTCCACGGCTAGTCCCTCGGCGCCCTAGTCCATGGGTCTAAGCCTCACGTCCGTCCTTCACCGCCCGGTATGTCGGCACGACAGGTCCCACTTGACGTTCACCTCGCAGTCGACCACCGTCTTCGAACTCCACACTTGCGCATCACAAGCCAAGTGATATGTTGCACGAACCAGACCTAAAATGCCGGTCTATTAACAATCGGTCATCACAAAGCTGAATCACATAGGTACTAGTCAACCATGTGTTCGTAGGTTAAAAAGTATCTAATTGTAACACCCTGAATTTTGAACTTGTAAGAAAATAAAGAAAAGAATTAAATTCAAATAGGGCCATTAATTTTTTAGGAAATATTTATTAATTTTATGAAAGTACTAAAAATAAACTCGGCACATAGCAACCATGTTTGTTGCATTCATGCTGCTGCATTGCTCTTACTTGTATTGCTTTGTTGTTGCTTGTTGTTTACTTGTATTGCTTTGTTGTTGCTTGTTGTTTTTATTTATTTCTAAATTGGCAAAGCAATTCCAACAGCAGCAGCTAGCCCAGCCGGCCAGCCCAACTTGCCGGGCAGCCCAGCAGCAGCCGGCCCAGCAGCTGTGCCGCAGCCCGCCGCGCGCGTGTGCGCCCCGCGTGGGCCGCCACTGTAACGTCCCGCCTCCTCGAGGCCGGGCCCGCTTACATCTGGCAGCTTAACTAGGACATAGACTATCCTCACAGACCAACACCAGTCTTTTCTGCGCACTTTATCCTCACTCATGCGCACCCAGGAAGAACTTCCCAGTCGGTCACCCATCCCTAAATTGCTCCAAGCCAAGCACGCTTAACCTTGGGGTTCTTTAAAGACGAGCTTCCGGAAAAGAAGTTGCAACTTGTTCGTATGAGTATCCTATTAATCCCGTTAAGCCCTGGGCCGGGGTGTCACAGCCACCTCCTCCCGGCCCAGTCGCCCGCTGCTGCAGCCCAGCTCCCGTGCCGGCCCACTCCAAGCGCGCCCGCGCCTCCTCCCGCCCAGTCTCGCCGACAGGTGGGGCCCGCCATGGCGGGGCCGCGCTACAGTGTCGTGTCCTACCGGGAGACGGACACCGAGCCGGACCCGGCCGCGCCCGCGCCGCCTCGGGCACGCACGCCTAGGCGCCCCCGCGGCCTATAAAGGCCCGCTGCCACCCCTAGGCGCGTTTTCCCGCAACCCTAGCCACCGCCGCCCTCAGTTTCGCCACCGTGAAACCCTAACTCATCGCCATCGCTTTCCCCGCCGTCGAGACCGCCGCCGCCGCCTTCATTTGTGCCGGTGAGCCTCCTCCCGAGCTTCGCACGCCCGTGACGAACTTGCTGGTGCTCTTGGACCCCGCCCTCGACCCCTGTGCGTCCCGGCCGACCTCGCCGGAGTCGCGCCGCCTCGGCCTCACGCGCAGCCGCGCTTCCCGCAGCTCCGCACCGCTGCCGACCCGTGCATCGGGCGCAGCGCGTCACCTGCAGCGCGCCCGTGCCCTCGCCTGGGCCTCGCGTGGCCCGTAGGCCCGCGTCCGCGAGCTCGCCGCCGTCGTCTATGGCGCGCCGCCGCGCCGGCGTCGCGCACCCCTGTTCGGTCCACCGTGGACCGGTGGACCAAGGTCCACGGTCCCGGTCTACGGGCCGGTCCACGGCACAGTAGCCGCCGGCGTCAGCCTGACGTCAGCGCTGACCGGCCGCCTCCGCCAGTTTTGTAGAAAAGCCCTCAGGTTTTTCCCTAATTATGACTCAGTCCAAGCCAGTTCAAAACTAATTCAGAATAGGCCCTGTTTTCAGCAGATTTAACCCTGTTTTTTCAAATGGCCATAACTTTTTTGTTTTAGCTCCGATTTCAGTGATCTTGGACTTTCCAGAATCATCTCGACGAGTAGAATTTATTTATGTGCTTACTTGCTGTTGTTTATGTACTGGTGTGCTGTTGCTTATTTAAACTTATTTGCTAGCATGTATTGCTTCTGTGTGGTGATTGCTACAAGTAGAGAACGAGCACTCCGTGAAGGAGGAGCAAGACTTCGAGGAGTACGACCAGCCCCCGTGCAAGTGCAGACACCATTTGATCATTTTGTTCCTATGAATTGTTAAATGATTACTTTCATGCATGTGTATTAAATTACCAAACCATAGGACATACCTAGCCACAATTATCCAAATGTGCCTATGGGTTTATGGTAGATAGGAGGTAGCACAGGGTGCTAATACTGCTCTGCTCACCTTATTCTTTAAATATAAAACTTAATGCTTAAATGTTTCTGAAGCTGATAATGGTTATGGCTGCGGCCATGTGGGCATGGTGACGATGCGGGGATGCATCGTTGGAAACCAATTCACTTAACTCTTCTGTTGAGACTGGTTATGGAGTAGCAACCTGGGACTTCTGTACAACTCCATGCTAATGGGCAATGGCTTGACCCAGTAACGGGACAACTGGGTGGTAGTAGGGTGGCTTACCTGGACTGGTACCTGGACTAGCGGGAACAGGGTGACCTATTGTGTATGGTGTGGCCGTAGACTCTGAGTAACCAACCGCACCCCTAGACATTCCTCCCGAGATATTCGTTGCCATTTGGCCTACCGTGGAAAGTCTTGTTGTGACCTCTGCCGGCCTGTCTCGGTAACGGGCTAAGGGGTCGGCCTCCCCGGGCAAAAGGGCAATCACATCATGGAGTGAAAGTGTACACCTCTGCACAGAGTATAATCTGATATATCA